>ML806123.1:0-20819 GCA_009831015.1 Picea engelmannii
AAAATTGGGGTTGTGATCATGGTGGAGACACATGTTGACTTGAGGAGCTGAGGGATCTATTTGAAGGTTCCAACCTTGGAGGATTTCCTTCTCATTGGAGTCACATGATAGATGTTAAGAAACAAATATAAAAATAGCATAAAAACCTCAGAATAAGTACTCAACGCCTTGACAAAGAGAGAAATCCAGATAATAATTCTCTTTGAGGGAGAAACCTCCTTATACATCATATGAATTCACAAATACAAGGGAAACCTCCTTGGTATATATAGGAGACTAGGTGGTACAATTACAACTAATGGACCCAAGATGACATAAATAAATAACAATACTAATGTAATATGCCCCAATTAAGGAGTAATGCGCCACTATTTAGGGATTAACATGACCCTCCCCTTCAAACAATTGTTGTCTGCAATGCTTGAGTAATTCTGGATGCTTCTGTATAAAAGATTCATCTTCCCAAGTGGAATCTTCAGCAGGTAGTTTCTTCCACTTAATGAGATACTCTGAAATAGATCTATTCCTCAGCTGGCGAATTCTTTTGCCATTGATAGCTTCAGGCTCCAATATGATTTTTCCTTCCTCGTCAAGTTCTGACAATATAGTTTGAACTGGGATCTTGCCACCTATAACCTTCTTTAAGCATGATGTAGATTTTAACCTTGTACAATATTTTATTGCAAACAAATTCTCAATAAAAGAACAGAAAAGATACAATGGAAAATACACACTACACATATATTTTTCCCCTAGAAACCCAAACTGAGAAAACCAACATATTTTATATTTAGTCATAGTGATACATTGTTTACAATAAAATATGCATATAGGAGCCAGTGGCATCCAAAACCCTAACCCGATGACCTGATTAGTCAACAACCCTAATTCCTTAACCCGAAATAGAAAACCATCAACAAAAACCATGTGCTGAAAAACCACCCAACAATGGACATGAAAAATCGAGGCGACACGAAAAATGAGGAAAAATGTGACACGTTTCTCGAGGCAAAAAAAATTCTCGAGGTCGTTGCCCCCAAACCCCTGTGCACCTGACGCAACATAGAAAACACTAGATCTATTCGTGCAAAGAATATAACACATACCCAACATTCTCCCACTTGTTGTTTTCTTTTCATACAAGGTTACATAGCCAAAAATCCAGGGCAACAATGCCCATGGATCCTCTACACCAAGATAACTTCTTAGTGCTCATAGATTTTGTTAATGAATCTACAACATTCTTCAGAGTATCCACCTTCATCAACAAGAGTTTCTTTTCTTCAACCATGTCTCTCACAAAGTGATATTGAATATCAATATGCTTTGTCTTTGAATGACAAGTTTGGTTCTTCGCTATAAAAATCGCACTCTGACTGTCACAATCTATCCATATAGCTTGTTGTACCAACACAATACCCGAACACAATATTTGTAACCATACTACTTCCTTACTTGCATGGGTGGCTTCCATGTATTCATCTTTTGTAGTTGAAAGTGCCACTACAGCCTGTCGCTTGCTCATCCAATTGATTGCTCCTCCAAACAGGTTAAACACATACCCGCTTGTAGATCCTCTACGATCCATATCTCCATCCCAGTAGACATACACAAATCCATGTATGTCCAACACTCTGTCCAATCCTGGTCTTCCTTGGTAGCACAATCCATAGCTAGCAGTGCCACACAAATACCTAAAAACCCTTTTTACTATTGTCCAATACTCCTTCTCTGGTTTTGACATCTACATGCTCAAAAATCCCATTGCATGTGCAATGTATGGTCTAGCGTAGGCCATTGCATACATCAAACTACCAACTACACTCACATATGGAACAAGACACATGTCCTCCTCCTCTTCCTTTGTCTTGGGACACTGATCCATAGATAACTTTACACCAACATGAATAGGGACCTTGACCGGTTTACATTCCAACATATTAAACCTTTGCAATATTGTCTCGACATATTTTCTCTGATTTAACCAGAGTTTCCTCCTTTTCCGATCTCTTTTAATTTCCATGCCCAAAATGAAATTTGAAGCACTGAGATCCTTCATGTCAAATTTAGAGGACAAGTGAGATTTCACATCTTATATAATCTCCTTGTTGTTTCCTATTGTCAACATGTCATTCACATACAAGACCAAATAAATCAAATGATCGCCAATTAATTTAAAATACACATAGTGATCCTCTTTTCTTCTTGTGAAGCCAAGTCCCATCATATAAGTATCAAAATTTTGATACCACATCCTCGGTGATTGTTTTAAACCATACAGGGACTTTTTCAGGTTGCATACCAACTCCTTCTTTCCCTTCACACCAAATCCTTATGGTTGCTTCATATAGATTTCTTCTTCCAGATCCCCATGTAGGAATGTTGTCTTCACATCCATATGTTCTACTTCAAAATCAAATGTAGCAACAACAAACAACATAAATCTTATAGAAGTTGACTTGGCAAAAGGAGAAAAAATCTCATCAAAATCAATTCCCTCAACCTGGGAATAACCCTTTGCTACTAACTGAGCTTTTCATTTCTCCACTTTGCCTTCTGCATTCAACTTCTTTTTAAATACCCATTTTCTTCCAATGGGATTTCTTCTAGTTGAAAACTCCACTAGATCCCAAGCCTCATTCTTATCCAAGGCTGCCATTTCTTCATCCATGGCCTTTTTCCAGAGCTTTCCATCCTCTGAATCCACTGCCTCCATGACAGTTCTAGGATCATCATCAGTAATAGAAAAATCAACATTTGAATGGAAATTAGATGGATTATACCTTTCCAGTAGCCTTCTTTCTTGAACCGATCTCCTCAATAATGGAGTATGAGGATCTTCTTCTTCTGATTCATGTTCTTATGTAGAGTTTGATTCATCATCCTTTAAATCAAACTCTATTTTCTCTGGTTCTTCCTTACTTGGTAGGACTTTATTTTTAACAACATCCTTCATTTCTCTAAATACCACATCTCAACAATACACTACCTTCTTAGTTTCTGGGTTCCAAAGATTATAACCTTTGAGACCATATTTATACCCAATAAAGATACACTCTTCAACCTTCTTATCTAGATTACTCTTGTTTTCCTTTGGATCATGAACATAGGCCTCACAACCATATACCTTGAGATGTTTGAGAGAAGGTGATATGTTGACTAGGTAACATGCAATACCCAATGCCTCAACCCAAAATTCTTTCCCTAACCTGACACCACTGAGCATGCACTTTGCTTTTTCCATCAGCATCCTGTTCATCCTTTCTGCAACTCCATTCTGTTGAGGTGTATATGGAGTAGTCTTTTGCCTTGCTATACTACACTTCTTATAGAATTCTTCAAATTCATTCCCCATAACTCTCAGCCATTATTTGTCGTCAAGAACTTAATTCTTTTATTTGTTTGATTCTCAAAAAGAGGCTTAAACTCTTTAAATTTGTCAAAGACTTCATATTTATTCCCAAGGAAATGTATCCAAGTATTCCTCAAGAAGTCATCTATAAATGAGACATAGTACACAGATTTTCCCAATGATGGAACCGACATAGGTCCAAACACATCACTGTGAACTAGCTGTAAAATTCCTTCTGCCCTCGTTGCACCATAGGGGAATCTTACCCGTTTCTACATCCCATATACACAATGTTCATATAAATAAAAATCCAGAGAGCAGTTAGACATACCTTCAACCATACCTTTATCGTGTAGTAGTCGAAGACCCTTCTCTTCAATATGTGCCAATCTTTGATGCCACAACATAACCTTTTCTCCAGAGACTGTAGGAGTTATTTATTCTTCAACTCCAATATCAGGAACAATGGAACTATCACACCCATCACTAATAGTGCTTCCTTGCATCTTATACATAGTTCCAAACTGAACTCCCTTCAACAACACCATTGCTCCTTGAACCATCCTGCAGGTTTCCTTTTCAAATATTGTTTTTACCCCTGCATCGTCCATTTTTATTACAAAAATCAAATTTCTGTCCAATCTTGGGATGTGCAGAACACTAGGTAGTGTTCTAATCCTTCCATCTATGAGCCTCAACTTGAATTTTCCTCATCCTATGATTCTGGTTGTCGAGTCATCACCTAGGAAAACATTACCTCCAACATACCTTTCATAATCATAGAACCACTCTCTATGGGGAGTCATATGAAAGGATGCACCAGAGTCAACCAACCATGCCTCATGATCTACCTGTGTGCTTGAAGAAGCCAAGTACACATCCCCTCCTTCTTTCTTGGAGGTCTTTTCTTATGTAGAAGGAGCTTCTTCAAATCCCTTCTTTTTCTCAATTTTGGATCTACACTACTTCTTGTAGTGTCCTTCTTTTCCGCATCTCCAGCATACCTTTACAAAATTTCCGGGAGATTTAGATCTTCCCTTAGACTTAGATCTCCCACTTGAGGACTTAGATCTATTTCTTTCTCGGGAGCTTCCTCTTTCAAATAATGCATATGTGCTTTGTCCTTCCATGTTCTTTCATCTCATCTCCTCCAACAACAAGGATGAGACCACTTCATCAAAATTCAAGGCAGTTGTATTACTACCTATGGCCACAACCAGACTATCCCACGAGTCTAGTAAAGAGCATAGTAAACTGATACACTTATCTTCATCTAAAATTTTAATCTCAATAGATACTAACTAACTTACCACAGTATTGAAGGTGTTCAAATGCTCTACCACTGAGTCTCCATCTCTCATCCTTAGGTTATACAACTTCTTTCTCAAGAAAATTTTATTTAGTAGGGACTTAGACTTCCCCAACTTATCCCATAAATATTTGGATGTAGCTTCCTCTGACACATTCAGTAATACTAAATCTGAGAGATGCAATCAAATTGTGCTCTTCGCCTTCCTATCCAACTTTTTCCAGTCATCTTCTGAAGTTCCCGTAGGTGCAATACCTGGATCCACCATGATCCATTGATCTCTTTCCACCAATAGATCTTCCATCTTGAGCTTCCACAACTCAAAACTTTTCCTGTTAAACTTCTTGATCTCCATTTTCGAATTGCTCATCATTTATTTTCACCTAAAAAATCGATACCAAAAATCTCCCACTGTAACAAGGCTTATCATAGTCCCGAGCCAAACCCTTGACCACAAAGGCGTCTCCCTGAAGCCAACCTCTCTCTGATACCAAATGTAGATTTTAACCTTGTACAATATTTTACTGCAATCAAATTTTCAATAAAAGAACAAAAAAGATACAATGGAAGCTACACACATTATACAAAGATTTTTTCCCCGAAAACCCAAACCGGGAAAACCAACATATTCTATATTCATTCATAGTGATACATTATTTACAATACAATATACATATAGGATCCAGTGGAATCTAAAACCCTAACCCAATGACCTGGATTAGTCAACAACTCTGATTCCTTAATTGGAAATAGAAAACCATCAACAAAAACCATGTGCCGAAAAAATGATCAACAATGGACACGAAAATCGAACTGACATGAAAAATGAGGTAAAAAAATGACACATTTCCCGAGGAAAAAAAATTCTCAGGGGAGCCACCCCAGAACCCTCATGCATGGGGGATATCTCTCCCCCTATGCGCCCAACACAACGTAGAAACGACTAGAGCTAGTCGTGCAAAGAATATAACACATACCACATGAAACATGGAAAACTGGGTGTACTCGCGAAGATGTAGGAAGCTCCAATTTGTATGCCATAGTACCAACTTTTGCAACACCTTATAAGGGCCATAGTACTTTCGTGATAATTTATATCCTTCTTAGCTTGCTTGAGGGACATTTGTTTGTATGGTTGTAGTCTTAAAAATATACAATCCCCTACTTCAAAACTTCTTTCACTACGATGTTGATATGCTTGTTGTTTCATGCGATTTTGTGTCATGCTCAGGTTGTACTTTAAGAGTTGGAGAACTTGTTGTTGATGCTCAAAGTGATCTTCCACTGCTTTAACCTTAGCTTTTTATTTTAGAGAAGAAGTGATGGATGGTGGGTGATATCCATAGAGCGCCATAAATGGTGTCATTTTTGTTGTGGTATGAAAGGAAGTGTTATACCACCATTTTGCCAAGGGTAACAACTTGAACCATTGTGTTTGTTTATTAGAGACAAAGCAATGAAGGTATCCTTCCAGACATATTTTCTCTATCTCAGTTTTTCCATCAAATTGAGGATGATAAGATGAGCTATGAGCCAATTGAGTACCCAAACAAGAAAATAATTATGCCCAAAAATGTCCAGTGAAGATGGGATCTCTGTTGCTTACAATAATATTTGGGATTCCATGTAGTTTTTGAATTGTCTCCATGAATGCGTTGGAAACTGTATTGGATTTCAAAGGATGAGAGAGTGCACAAAAGTGTGTGTACGTGGTCAGTCTATAAACAATCACCATGATGACAATCTTTCCTTCAAACTTTGGTAACCCTGTGATGAAATCCATGGAAACCTCCTCCTAGTGTTGACTTGGGATGGATAATGGTTGTAAAAGACCTGGGGTCTTAATTATTTCCATCTTATTTTGTTGGAAAACCAAACATTCTGCCACAAACCTTTGAACATCATTTTTAAGGCCATCCCCAAAAAATTCCTTCTTGACCCTGTGATAGGTTTTCAAAAATTATGAGTTCCCTCCTACTAGAGAGGTGTGCAATTCCAAAAGTACCTTTTGTTTGAGTTGGGAGTTCTTACATAAATATAAGATATCTTTGTACCATAGTGAATCATTTTTCCATGTAAATAGATCTGATGCACTAGAATCCTACTGCAACCTTGAATGAGAGTCCACACTTTTTCGTCATTCTTCCATTCATCCCTTTCTTATGTTATCCAATAAGGTTGGATGATTGAGATAGCACAGAGAAAGGCCTCAAAATCTTCATCCTTTATTGAGAGTGTGATTCGAACGGATTTCCACACATAGAAGGACTTTACTATATTCACCAAGTTGAATTACAGAGTGGTGAAGATGGTGAACTTATATTTTTTGAGTTTTATATTTCTCATGTATTTTATTAATGCTTTGTGAGGAAAGGGTCTCATGCATTCTTATGCTTTATGAGATGCTCATGCATATTATTTATGCTTTATGAGCTTTTGAAAAACTCATACGTTATTATTTATTATTGATGTAAAATGATTAATACTTGTGAGGGGAATTAGACTCACGCATTTATCATTAAATTATCATTTTGGAAATTTGTTTTTATGTGAGAAAACCACCTCACACCAATTTTCCATTATTCTCAATTATAGGTTGAGAGAATCAAGGACATGGATGATGAGTCTTTGGGTGGTTTTGAGACTTTTCCCTTTATGTACTTGAATATAGTTTGAGATCCTACATTCATGGATTTTGTTTTTGCTCTTTTGTAATTAGATCCTATTATTGTGGATCTAGGAGTTAATGCTCTTTCTTAAGAGGGAGTGAGGAAAAAATATATAATGCATTATGTGAGCCCTATGTAGGAGGATATTAATGGAGAGTTAATGATTGGATTTAGAAAGACACAGTGCTACTACTCCTAAGCTTTGAGAGACTTATTCATGTAAGGTATTATCCTTCTTGATGAATGGAGAGGTATGAGTGTGAGCAGTCTTCTTGAATCCTCATTGAAGGATAAGGCATATCTTATGTAATCACTTATGATAAGGTCCCAATATCTTTTGAAGAAGGAATGAAAGTGATTTGTATTCCAATTGAAGTGGATCCAGAGACGTAGCCTAGGAGGGGTGAACTCCATTACCAACATTGGTTGTCTCTCTCTTGTCTTTTCATGTGCTTATTCCATTTGAGTTCATGTATGTTATGTATTCTTTTTTACAAGCATGAATAATCACAGATTCATAAGCCCTTTAATCCTTATCCAATTAATTCGTCAGAAAACAATTCTCGATTGAAAACTTGCGTAATCACCCATTTTTGGATCATGTGGTATCAGAGCTAGGATGACGGCTTTGTAGGATGGGAAAAGAAGTGAAGAAAGCAAAAAGACTTCAAGAATTAGAGTATATAAATCACAAAATTCAAGCTGAAAATGCAGATTTGAGAAGGCTTTTGTAGGTTGCAGAAGAAGAGAAGCAAGAGATTCAAGAGAGGTCTTAGCTTCATGGAGAAGTCCTCAACGAAATTATTGAAGAATTGCAACTTGAATTGCAAACCAAGGATGATCTCTTGGCTAAGTTGCAACATGGTGAATAAATGGAGGATAAAGAGCCTTCTAGCATGGATGCAAAAACTCAAACCGAGGTATATGATATTTCATTATGTTCAATGTTTTCTCAGTATGAAACTAACGTGGGCATGAATCTTCTCACGAAGATGGGATACAAAGGAGGTGGACTTGGCATTCATGGCCAAGGAGTCACTCAACCATTAGAGGTGGTACAAATACCACGATTTGCAGGTTTGGATTATGGAAAGGAAGAGGATGGAGCATGCTCAAAGGTTGCTGAATAAAAAACCATCTCTTCGCCAATAGATTCTAAGAAAGGAATCAAGCCATCTTGTCCTCATAAGATTAGGGAAAATTCAGAAAGGTATAAAAGTCATTCAAATTCTTTCATTGAAAATAAGAAGAATGATTTATGGTTTAGATCTTCTAACCATGATGTAGCTAGGCATCATAAGAAGAAAGTTTGGGTAGCGAAGACGAGCATGCCCATCGAAAGTGGGACAAAGCAAAGGGAATCTCTTTCACGTCTTCATGACAAGGAGATGTTTTTAAAAGAGAAGCAAAAGAACTACTACACTCATTGCGAGATGAGTGGCCATTGGATTGGGAAATGATGGAAAGTTCATCCTCAACTTCATCGAAAACATGGCAAGAGAGTCGTACAAGCTCTTGCAAATAAGAAGAAATCAGATGAAGGAGTTAGTCCAACGACAATAATCCCAGAAGCAGTTCTTAAAAAATAGCAGCTATCCAAGGAGCATCCGTTTGAATGGCTTATTAAGAAATGGTTGGAATTTTTGCAAGATTGAAATCTTTCTATCAGCATGTTTGATAATCACCTCCAAATAATTTTTCTGGTTTCCATTATTGAAAAACATGTAGAAGAAATTTGATGCAAGAGTTGTTATGCAAAAATACATTTTGTCTAAGGCAAAAATTAGGGACCATGTGTTCGTTGTAGAACCCAATAGCATCTTGGGAAAAATCCTCTACATTTTCAACGATTCTGCGGTGAATCCATACATATTTATGGTGAATTTTTAATCCCTAGTTTTCGCTACGTAGCTGGAGTTAAATATCATTCTGATTTGTCACCGAACCATCGAGTTCTGTACAGTTTTGTGTTTGATCTGTTTTTGCTAGTTTTAAGGCGTACCAAGTTTGAAGGGGCAACATATCTACCAACATGACTACGCCAAGTAGAAATCATCTATATCTGGTGATGCTATATCAGGGAATATGTATAAGGACCTCGTGCGAATTCACCATGAAACCCTGTAACTGGGTTCCAGTCGACGATTCAGAGAAAGGGTTTCTCTGCAGCAATTCTATAGTGAATGCATGTTGAGAAAATAGATTGCGATGAAAGAAGAAAATATGTACTCGATCATGTTGAGTTTTCCAGTAGCAAATTATTTTTCGAGCTCTTTGTCAAGATATCTTACAGAAATTGATCGATGACTCTTATGATTCCTTCAATGAGTATTTTGTATTTTCAAACCGAGGATGATGTGGTTGCCAACAAGTCTATTATAAAAACGATACCATGAAGGACGAGACTCAGTAATCCTGAGAATAAAATTCCGTAGTTGCAAAGATACCTGCGATTTATCTTCACACAAACCAGGTCGATACCAGGCTTGATTTCGTTCGAGATTGGAGTTTTCCCTCTTTGGTTCCGTGATTGCAGCCAACATCCTTATCATTCAAGGAGGTTTTGACATTGCAAAACCTAGCTCCATCAATTGCAAAACACGAAGTCGAGAATAGCAGTGTGATCCAAATGTTGAGGATCTATAAAAGTTCTTTCCACTTTGTAGCCAGTTGTTGATCTGTGATGCACATCAGTGACATTATCGCCCTCCAGATAGGGTTCTCAAATATTTATCTCCTCACGAGATCTGTGAACATAGATATGGGGAAAACCATTTGGTGAAAAGCGTGAGAAGGACGCCCAAATACGTCGCACCGAGATTATATTCAGTAGATCATGAAGAGGATACTTTGGATTCTAGTTGGGTATGGTGGTTGTGGAATTTGTGTTGGCACTATCATTGGTAGAAAAGTGGTAGAATCCACGTTATTATCTCAACTACCGAAAATATTTCACCCTTGACTAGATGAGCATTCTTGAGACATGATTCTTCTAAGGAATACACCTGTCTCGTGAGTTCATTTGGATTCGATTCCAACAAAAAAAAGGATGCAACGACATCATCACAATGGAGTAATATCGATGGGTAGAGCATATTTTTCATACAAATCTTCAGAGACTCGAATCCATGGAAATGATATTCTTAAGCTCTAGGAGCTGTACATAGGTGAAGTATACAGAGCTACTAACAATTGCATCAAGTCTCAATCACTCCTTGAAATTATAGAAAACATGAACCTGTTTAAACTTGATATGTGTGTATTTAATGCAGAGTGGATATCGAATGGTGCCCCATCTTCGCTCTTCATATTTTTTGGTTTCATTGTTGTTGCAATCCTCCTTGTGTTATTCAGATAGAAGCAACTCCAAACCCATTGACAATTGTTGGAGAGGAGATACAACTTGGGCACAAAATTGAATGAAATTGGCAGATTGTGTTGTGGGATTCAAGGAGGAAAAATATACACCATTCGACAGTGGAGGGATAGAGAGGGGAAGAGCCATAGCCCCAAGCCTCTCCAAGATTCTGCGCATAATGGTGACAATGGAAAAACTTCCATTGTGGGTGACACGACCAATTGGAGGCAGCAAAATGACATGTGGTTAATACAATTTCTTTGTATTCACCTCACAAAATGAGTTCATGATTGACGTATGATTCTGTCAATGGTCTTCTGCCTACCTCGCCCTCACATACAATTGAGCTTGACAGGATCGAGAGTCAAATTTGGCATTGTTCCAAGCCTCTCCACCAGACACGCCCAACGTCGAAAAGCCGAGATCACATGGGATTATTTGTTGGAGCGTCGACCACATGAGTTTATGCCAGGGAGACAAAACTTGGGTTATGTTGCAGAGCACCGAGAGTTTCCCATGGAACTAAGGGTTGAGAAGGAACAAGACCTTGGTTTTATGTCTCATGGATCTAACGCTTGGGGGAATTAAAACTCATGGTATTTTAGCAATTTTAATTTGGTGTGCCCTTTTAGATGGATTTTTATATTATACTTATGTTCTATGTTGTGAAAACCAATTGCTCATAACTATAATGACCATCAAAGGAATATTGGGCATGATACACATTTATGTAAAAGGGGGGTTTGAAAACCATATATGTTTCCCTTTTTTGTGCATCATTTTGGCACATAAAAATTGCCTTCAAATTTGATGTAATTGCCATGGAAGGGCCATATTTTGGCCATAGTGCATCTTTTTGGCATCATATTTGGCATTAGAACTACCTTTGAATTTTGATGTATTGGCCATGTAAAGGTTTTGAGCCTTTTGTTTTCTATTGAAGCATGTAATTTCCATGTAAAGATTATTATGAAGCATTGTAATGGCTATTTAGCCACTCTTGAGTGAGGAGAGTGAGAGGTGTTATTATTGCGCCTTAATCATTAATTGGCTTCCTTGTAATCATTATGTAAACAGGTGATTGAGGTGATTTTCCTAAGCCATTTTGGCGATTCATTGTAAATTGACCGAGAGTGTAGTTATAAACTCTTGGCAAGTAAGGTATGCCAAAGATTGTGGTACATGTATCATTTGCTACAGGTTACAAGGTTATGCAGGTGTGGGCTTAGACATTTTAGCTCCGAAGAATAGAAGAGAAGGAGACAGGGGTGTGCCTTTTTCTAGACATTTGCTTTGCAGTGGTTGCAAGTGTTGGCTTTTCATTTTGATTTTGAAGTACGTGTGTGAAGGAGTCTTGAAAGAATGGGCCTTTTGAGGACATTTGCATACATATAGAGTTGATACTTTTAGAGACCAAAAGGTTCTTTGTGGGGAGGCGTGATCCAGACAAATTTCCACACATAGAAGGACTTTACTATATTCGTTGAATTGCAAAGTGGTGAAGATGGTGCACTTATATGTTTTGAGTTTAATATTTCTCATGAATTTTATTAATGCTTTGTGAGGAAAGGGTCTCATGCATTCTTATGCTTTATGAGATGCTCATGCATATTATTTATGGTTTATGAGATTTTGAAAAACTCATACATTATTATTCATTATTGATGTAAAATGATTAATACTTGTGAGGGGAATTAGACTCACGTATTTATCATTAAATTATCATTTTGGAAATTGGTTTTTATGTGAGAAAACCACCTCACACCAATTTGCCATTATCTCAATTATAGGTTGAGAGAATCAAGGACATGGATGAGGAGTCTTTGGGTGGTTTTGAGACTTTTCCCTTTATGTACTTGAAGATAGTTTGAGATCCTACATTCATGGATCTTTTTTTTCCTCTTTTGTAATTAGATCCTATTTATTGTGGATCTAGGAGTTAATTCTCTTTCTTACGAGGGAGTGTAACGTCCCTGGCCACCAACAGGTCGGGCAATGCCACAACTCACATACTTCACTTAGCTCTGATACCAAATTGTAACGTCCCCAACCACCAACAAGCCGGGAAACACTACTTCTTGGAACATACATACATACATACATACATACAGACATAGACATAGACATAGACATAGACATAGACATATACATATACATATACATATACATATACATATACATATACATATACATATACATATACATATACATATATATATATATATATATGACATGCATTTTAATGAATGTTAAAACAATTAACATAGAGTTACTGCTACCATACAGATTCAAATGGAATTGACACTAAGTCCACATGCAACAAAACACATGATACATTTCAAGAAACACAGACATGCATAACATACATAATTAAGTATGGAAATGATACTTATATTTTAACAAGAGTAAAACCACCAACTGCGTGCAGACCTTCCACGAACCTCCCAGCCTTAGACCACACTGCTCATTACGCTCAACAATGGGTCCCCGAGCTGGGACTAAACTCCACCGGGCAAGGAAATTCTAGGCTTGGCAAGGACAACAAGGAAGTTGCACAAAACAACATGAAGGATCTTTTATCCCAGGATCCACTTACACCCACAACCCACAGACCCTCATTCCCCACATGCCTGATCCAACCCAGGAGGGTACACCTTCACTAATACAAGTCCATCGACTAGTACACCTCCCTTACCTTGGGCTTTAGCAATAGGCTGGACCAGAAGTATCAGAGTACTGTAGCTGCTACGGGACTCCCTTTCAGGAGAACTCACTTCCCAACAAACTCTCTCACCTAGGAGAGTTGGTCACAGGCCTAACAACCTGCTTCTTCAATCCAACTCCTAAGAAATACTACAACAACATTCAACTAACATACAGGTGATGACAACAACATGAAACAATTATGGACACCGAAAATGGAAAAAGACTAATGCTAAGACACAACACGACTCACACGAATACAAATGTGTCTGGCTTCACCGAAGACACACAAAACAACTCAAGTATGACTACAGGATTCCAAAGGTGTGTACTTGGTACAAAGGCGATGATGATGGAGAATGGGTTCAATGCGTGAATCCCTTGTCAATCGGGAAGGTGACAGACCTCCAGAGAAACGTAAGGGTCGTGAGGAAACTCGAAACTGGTCTAGATACAAGGATGGGAAGCAACGCCCGAATACGAAGCGAACCCCCAATGAACTAGCTTCCTCAGCTATAAATTTCATGCGCCCGGGTTGAAACATGTATTCCTGAAGCCGCATGAGTTCCACTTAGCACTTGTTCCCTTTTTCCCAGAAACTTAGGACAACATGGCTTAAGTCAACCATAGCCTTTGGGAAATAATAATAAAATATTATTCCCTTAGAGGTAAGCCCTTCTAGCTTAGCCTCTAGGCCTAGACACTTAGCCCCCCTCCCTTACCCTACCTAGTGGAGCTTAGTCCCCCATAAATATTCTTCGTCGTCGGTTTACATGCAACAGTGTAATTTTATTAATGATGCGAGTACTTCCATATACAAGATAAAACTCATTGGACTTGGCATTTGGCTCACTAGCCTAATAAACACATAAGTCTCTCAGCTTACAACCACTTGGCTCACCAGCCTATAAACATAATTACAATTCAGCAGGGGCTTGACCTTGGGGTATTACAATCCCCTTCCCCTTATTTTTGCACTCTCCTCAGTGCAACTTATTTACACAACAAAAACAAGATTTCCAAAATATTCAAAAAGACGCGGGTACTTTGCCTGCATAGCATCTTCATGCTCCCATGTTGCATCTTGAGGACAGTACCAGGTCCATTAGACTTTTACAATCCCTATGGCTCAATTCCATAGTTGCTTGCTTCTCCAGTCCAGTATATGCACCAGATGCACCTGGAAGACACCTTCTTTCTCCACCTGAATCACATTCCAATCAATCACATGATTAGGATTAGGTATATATTTCTTAAGAAATGAAACATGAAACACATTATGTACAGTCATGGATGCAGGCAATGAAATCATATAATCAACTGGTCCAATCCTTTCTAGGATTTCAAATGGCCCACAATATTTGGCTGCCAACTTGGAACAGTTTCCCAACTTCAGGGAACTTCTGTTGGCTTTCACTTTCAAGAAAACATGATCACCCACTGTAAACTCTCTGTGGGTCCTGTTATTATCAACATAAGTTTTCTTCCTGTCTTGGGCAACCTTCTAATTCTTCTTAATCTTCAACATTTGTTCTTCCATTTCCTTAAGCAACTCTGGCCCAACCACTGCCCTATCATATGGGTTATCCCAAATTACTGGGATGTTGCACTTTCTACCATAAAGTGCTTCAAACAGGCTCATCTTCAGTGATGCTTGATACCCATTATTGTAGGAAAATTCTACCAACTATAGATAATATTCCCATTTAGATGGTTTTTCCATAACATACATCCTTAACATATATTTTATCACTTGGTTTACTCTTTCCGTTTTTCCATATGACTCAGGGTGATAGGTTGTGCTGAAGTTTAGATTTGTTATGAACCCTTTGAATAACCCTTTCCAGAATTTTGAGGTGAATTTTGGGTCTCTGTCAGAAAATTTTTTCTTGGGAATACCGTGCAATTGTGCTACTTCCTTCATATAGGTATCGACAACATTAGTTTCCTTGTGAGTAGTCTTCAATGGAATAAAATGGGAAGCTTTTGTAAGATATCCACCACCACCATGATGGAATCATGCTGCTTGTCGATTCTAGGCAATCCTGTGATGAAATACATTGTCACCACTTCCCACTTCCACTCAGGAATGGGTAAAGGTTGTAGCAACCTTGTTGGGTGCCTATGTTCAGCTTTAACCTTCTGAAACTCCATACATCTGGCGATGTATTCTGCAATTTCCTTGTTCATGCCTGGCCAAAAGTGATGGCTCTTGATTGCTTCCACTGTTTTGTGATATCTAGGGTGCCCAGTATAAGGGACATTATGCATTTCTTTCAAGATCATAATTCTCAACTCATGGGAATTAGGTACATAAATTCTATTTTTGTACAAGAATGTTCCATCAGCTTCCAATTTATAATCTTCCACTTTCTGTAGCATCTTACCTTCTTGTAGCTTTGCCACCAATTCCAGGTACTGCAAATTTTCATTTGCAACTTCCAAAATTCTGCCTTTAATATCAGTATGATACATGCTAATGGGTGTAACATGTAGTTCATGCACTCTTCAGTTGAGTGTATCAGTCACTTTGTTCTCCTTTCCTTTGATATTCTTGATATCAAAGTCGTACTCACAAAGGAATTCCAACCATCTAATATGCCTAGCATTCAAGTTTGGTTGATCAAACAAATACTTCAGACCGTTATGGTCTGTCCTCAGTTCAAACCTCCTTCCCATGAGGTATTGCCTCCATTTCCTTAGAGCATGCACTATGGCTGCCAATTCCAAATCATGAGTTGCATAGTTCTTTTCACGGTCCTTCAGTTTCCTGGACTCATAACATATTACAAACCCATTCTGACTGAGGACTCCTCCCAGTCCTTCTTTGCATGCGTCTGTACACACTACAAAATCTTCATTCAGATATGAAATCCTTAGGATCAGAGCATTGGTTAACAACTGCTTCAATTGCTGGAAGCTTCTCTCACATTCTTCTGTCCATTGAAATTTATTCTCCTTCCTTTTCAAGGAAGTGATGGGGTGAGCTATCCTAGAGAATCCTACAATGAACCTTCTGTAATAGCCAAATAGACCCATAAAGGATCTGAATTCTGTCACATTCTTTGGCGCTGACCATTCTCTGATGGCTTCTATCTTCTCAGGATCCATGGCTATCCCATCCTTTGAAATGATATATCCCAAGTAATGGATTTGCTTTTGATAAAATAAACACTTGCTCAATTTGGCATATAGTTGATGCTCTCTTAGCACCTGCAACATCGTCTTCATATGATGTTCATACTCTTCCTCCGATTTGGAATACACCAGGATGTCATCCAAAAATACTATGACAAACTTGTCTAGATATTCTCTGAATACACCATTCATTAGGCCCATGAAAACAACGGGTGCATTTGATAACCCAAATGGTACCACTATGAATTCATAATGACCATACCTTGTTCTAAAGGAAGTCTTGTTGATGTCTTCATCTTTTATTCTTACCTGGTGGTACCCTTCCCTAAGATCTATTTTTGAAAATATCTTGGCATCCTTCAACTGATCAAAGATATCATCGATCCTTGGCAAAGGATAGTTGTTCTTAATAGTCACCTTGTTCAATTGTCTGAAATCGATGCACAATCTCAATGTCCCATCTTTCTTTTTCACAAACAAGACTGGGGTACCCCAAGGTGACACACTTGGGTGTATATACCCCTTCTTCAGAAGTTCTTCAAGCTGCAATTGAAGTTCTTTCAGCTCTGGTGTACTCATTCTGTAAGGAGTTTTTGACACTGGAGCTGCTCCAGGAATCAGGTTTCTAGAGAAGTCAATATCTCTCTTCAAGGTAGTCCTGGTACCTCCTTGAATACATCTTCAAAATATTTTAACATTGCATGGTCTTCAATATTTGACACCTTATCCTTAGGTGCTTCTTCCATATGAGCTGCAAATAATTGACAACCTTTCCTGTAGCACTTCTTCAACTGCATTACTGAGATTTCTCTGATAGCAACTCTTCTGGGAATTCCTTGGACTTTCCTTGGGTTTCCTTCCTTGTCCATGCAAGTAAATTCCTTGTTACAACAGTCTAACATGGTGTGGTGTTGGTCCAACCAATCCATCCCAATTAGACATTCATAGGAACCCAAAGGTAAGATGTTCAATTCATCCCTTGTGCTCATTCCATTCATGTCCACTGGACAAGACTTAACCAACTCAACAACCCTTCTCTTGGCTCCTGTAGCCAACTGCACTAACCAAGATTTTCCATGCTTGCTTCTTGAAAAATGTAAACTTTCCACCATTCTAGGATCTATGTAACTATGAATAGCTCATGAATCAATTAAAATAGTAATGGGTTGGTTGTTGATCGTACCTTCCACTTCAATCATATGTGACTGATATTCTTCTTGCTTGTTGTCTAGGGTTGTGTATATCCTTGGTACACTTCTGCCCATGTCCTCCACTATTTCTGCCAGTTGAACACTGTGGAAAACCCTCACTTTGTCATTTCTTTGGGGGAAATATTTGTACCTATGATTTCCTTTACAACCCCAACATTCCATAGGTGGTTGTATTGGCATTTTCCCACCTACTTCAACCTTCTTGGGCTCTCTAAAACCTGGTTGTCCTTGAGGGATATTCCTGAAAAATGGTGGTTTGTTTCCCTTTTTCCTCTGCTCTCTCTTAAACTTCTTTTTGTCTTCCCAATATTTTTGGAAAGTAGGCTTTTCTTTTTTCTAATCATATAAGATATTTTCTCTCCTCATATTTTCTTCCATATTTTTCGGGTCATCATATTGGATATTGTCACTAATGGAAGATGGAAACCCACTGAGATACCTTTGAATCTTAATTGTCTCATCCTTGATGAAGGGAACATATTTCAACAACTCCAAGAATATTCTTTCATACTCATCAATGGACATACTTCCCAACTTGAGTTCGAAGAACTCTTTCATTTTCTTGTCATAATACCTCTTAGTTAAGTACTTCTTTTCAAAATGTCTCTTTAATTCCCTCCATGTAACATTCTTTTCTCTGACGTATTATACTTGCAAAATATGTTCCCACCATATGGATGAATTTCCTTTAAGTTGGTAAATGGAAATTCTTCCCTCTGCATGAGAAGAATAGTTATACAGTTGGAAATATTTCCTCATGCCCAACAACCATGTCTCAACATATTCATCTTTCTTATGTTCTCCATCAAAAGTAGTAGGATTAATCTTGTTCATTTCTCCCTTCAGTTCATCCACTCCAGATCTCCTATGATTTCTGATAGGAGATGGTTTTGAACTACTATGCTCCCTCTTATTGGAATGTTTTGGGGAGTGACGATGATACCTGGTAATGCTTCTTGATCTTCCTTTCTTCTCAGGGGTCCTGCGACTCCCCGTTTTTCTTGAGCCACTCTCCTTATCCAACTTCTTTTTGATTCTTTCGAAGCTTTGAATCAAATTTAATTTGAATTCTCCCTTTTGATCCCTGACTTTCATGATATTTTTGTTATCTGCTCGGTGAGTCTGGGAATATTTCTGTAATATTTCAATGATTTTCATCATGTCTCCTTCATTATCTATCTCTTCTCCATGCCCATTGGAGTTTGATCCTTCAACTCCCAAATGGACATCCATTCCTTTAGCTTCATTCTCTGGACTGAAAGCATTCCATGCCTCCTCCATTCTCTACACTCTGCGGCAATTCGGTTTGGTTCTGATAATCATTAACTATGCAAACACAATGTGCAATCAACCAAAATTTGTCAGGACATCAGTCCTTAACAATTCCATAGTATTCATAAATCAATCTGATTCAAAGAAAACTTTTAGATTCCATTTTATTTCTGAGCTCTGTTTTTTTATGCAATAATTTCCGATCACTAGTCCCTTTATCTTAGCACCCAACCCATGCGACCATAGGCTGTGGCCACGCGCTAGGTCGATAGGCACTTATTTGGGACTTTGGGCCTCCAGCTTCAGAGGTTTTCAAAGCACATCACAACAATCCCCTCGAAGTTCCGGATTACCGAACTCGTGAAGTAAGGTGGATCAACCATCCATGTCTACCCAACATCCAATGAATGACACTCACTATGGAACCTCAGGCATCTGAGTTCCAAGACTTTGGATCTTTGGGACTTCGGAGGATTTCACATCTGCACCTCCCCAACACCCTAAACCATTAATCTCCTAACACTTCCATGTCACCTTTGGTGACATCATTATGTCATGTCACTTCGGTGTTATGAAACTTCATAAGGTTCTTCCTTTTGTTCCTTATGAACCATCCTTCCAGACTGTCAAGTATCTGGACTTCACAACTGGCAGTGCACGTCCATTAGGACCCACGGCTTCCATGCTTCAACTAATATACCGAATAGTCACATCAGTTAACTCTTTTCAAATTGTGGGGGCATGCATTTGTGGTTTGAAGTAACCTGTCTTTCATCCTGCAATTCTTTTGATGTTGACACATAACCCCTCGGTAAAACCATGGTTTGGATTGCAGGACCGCCTTGGAGAATTAACTTCCGTGCAACTTGGGTCCCCGCAATGCCTCTTGGTCATTGATATTGATGTATCGTGATAAACACCAGTGTGGGTCCACCAAACTTTAACTATTTTATGTTACCTCTGGGCCCACATAGTACATCTATCAACATTCCAAGTGGGGGCACATTACAGGTATAGGAGAGGTCCACATCACCTCCAGGTGACATCATCATGAATCACCACTTCGACTCTTCAGGGCTTCGAAAGTTCTTGTCTCAACACACACTAATTCTATGGAACAATTTGACCCAAAGTCCATGGATTCCCGCCACGTATCCTCTCTCTTGGATCGACGACAAAGACAGGCTTCGTTACTCCACAGATTTCCAAAGGATCTCACGGCTAACTGTCCCACAAATTTTCCAGATCTGACGGTTTGGGGCGACTTCATTTCCTCTTGAAGGAATCATAGTCGTTAACTCATTAAACCTTGAGAGTTTCTCCCCCTTTGAATATTTCTTCCCACTATCTGTCTCGAGCTTCATTTCTCAAACCCCTTTCTCCTTAGAGGTTAGCTTTGACACTTAGTCAAATTTTGGATCTGTGCACTCCTTGCAACAGATCTTCACACCCCTTTATGAGAAAAGTCAAGCTCTTTCTCCTGATCTTTTTGATTCAAAGACTCTATCGACGCACTCCTTGGACCTAGAGACACTCTGAACCTTGAATTTTGTCCCTTTCAGAAACAATTCACTCTAAAATATTTGTCTTGTTAACCACTAACATGGCCCATCCAGGATCAGTGTTGAAACCATGGATCTGATACCAAATTGTAATGTCACCAACCACCAATAGGTCAGGCAATGCCACTACTCACAGACTTCACTTAGTTCTGATACCAAATTGTAACGTCCCCGACCACCAACAGGTTGGGCAACGCCACTTCTCGGAACATACATACATACATACATACATAATATATATATAT
>ML806123.1:55930-88080 GCA_009831015.1 Picea engelmannii
GTGGGGGGGGGGGCAGAGGGCCCATAGTGATAATAGTGGAGGTCATTTAATGTAAGATGGACTAGGTCCACTATATTATTAAATAAGGCCCACTATGGTAGTTAGATATAATAAATGGGTAGTTATATATAATAAATGTAAGAGGACTTCTTAGAAGGTTCTACTTCTAGAAGATTCCTCCTCTAGAATGTTCTTAGGTAATGGTAACACTATATAAAGGGGTTCACGCAATGTAATGGGACATGAAGAGAAGTATTGTATTTGGAGCGGTAGCTCAATAGGAGGATGCCCCCTCGAAGAGGCAAGTGAACAGGAGAGGATCTCTTCCATAATAGGATCCATTGTATGGTGTTGCCCTACCTCAAGGGTTTGACAGTATTAAAAGATATTTTGCATATTGTTCTTCTATATTGCTCTGTGGATCTATTGTGTATTCAGTATTTGTGGTGATTATATTTGTATCTCTATTCATGTTCTTAACAATGACCAATGACATTAGAAGTAAAGTGGTCATGGAATTTCATAATTAGGGTTATAATATAAATTATGATCAATATTGAGGGGGTTATGGTCATTTATAAAAATCACTACCTGAAAACCCTAATTGCAAAACAATGATCCATTGAATGAAAGCTTATTAGAATTATGCTTTAAAACCCTACCTCTCATACTTACAATATATTGTGGCATTTTACATGGATAGTTTAGGCCCCATTATTGAGGCATATCTAGGATTCTATGCAGATTATGTCGAAGATACAAATTGTGTGGAAGAAGCCCCTCTTGTAAGTTTTCTTGAACTTGTTATGGATTATGAAGAGCATATCAAACAATGGTTACTCAAAGTAGAATAAATTTCACACTCGGAAGGAGTTCATATAGTGTGTCTCCATTTTGAGCATCGAGTACAAAAACTATGGGAAGCATGTGAAGTAGTCCAAAGGTTGGAACGTTGGAGACATATTGAAGAGAAGTAAACAAGATACATTTCTGGTTGGTGTGATTTAGAGGAGACTTGCAAGGAATGGTATATGGACAATTGTAATTAATGGGGAGACAACTAATTTCAACTTCTCTTTATGAATATAATCCTTTAGATAAAGCCAAAATCATTGAGGGAAGCTAGGAGTAGATTAAAGATAACTACATGTTTTCAATCCACATATTCTCTAGTGATAGTGTTCCTTCCAGATCCAGAACTAACCTTTTGTGCTATGTGTATGGAATTTTTTTTCTATGGATGGTTCTATTTATTTATATCCACATGATTATGATGGACGTTTGGAGCACACTATTTAGCTATTCATTGACTTTAGGTGTCATTAGTATGGAGTTAACATGAGATATTATATATGGGACTCAAGCTTATGGATGGGATTCTTGGTTAGCATAGAAGTCAACACTTGTACATGGGATCTTGGTTTCCTATACTACAAAATCATGGTTAGTAACCATAGAGGCGACTATGGTTTATGGTTGTACATCATGATTGCAAATGTTGAGGAAAACACTTCTCAAAGGAGGATGGAGTGGTACGATCCTCCCTAGGGGTGTAATGGGGGCCAAAGGGCCCATTAGAGATAATAATAATGTAGGTATAATGGCCATTTGATGTAAGACGGAATGATTCTGCTATGTTTGTTATTATTAAAGAAGGTCCACTAGGTCATTAGAATTTTGTTATATTATGGTTATCTAGATATATTTAAATAAGGATATAGTCCTCCTTATTGATCATATATTGGAGTATAATTTATTGGAGCTTAGCTCATTGAGAGGCTGCCCCCTTGAAGTGGCAAGTGAACAAGAGTTGATCATTCCATAAAATTACCATCGTATGGTATTTTCCTACCTTAAGGGTTTTGATATTGAATAAAGTGTTGAATATTTCTGATATAAACACTATTGTAAATATATTGACAAATTTGTGAGTAAAATAATGAACTTAGAAAACCTAGGAGAATCTTCCATAAATTCTTAAAAAAACATGAAAAATTTTAATTTTTAAATAAAATAAAGGGAAATATTCCCCAAAATCCCTAAAAACACATGTAAAACTTAAAAGGGACATGCATATTTTTCTAAAAAAATCAAATATAATTTTTTTAATGGATTTGCAAATAATTAATATAAACAAATTTTTTATACACTTAAAATTGCTATTTTAAAAAAGTGCTAAATTTTTGTGGAATAAAAAAATAAAAGTGCTAAATTTTTGTGGAATAAAAAAGTAAATACATGTAAAAAAAAGTGGTTTTGAATTTTTTTAAATGTCTTAAATTATAGCCATAATAAAAAACTCATTCATTTAGATTAAGAGAGCACAATTTTTTTATTAATTAGTTAAAATATATCAAATATCATTGCATTCATGCTAAGAATGGTAAATGAATCTTCTTCTGCTAATACTTCTTCACTTGAGATAATATAGCTAGTAAATAAACTTGATGCCCTTCCATCTTCAACTTTGTTCCTCTTTTATGCTGAGAGATTTTCTTCAATGTTTGCTTCAATAATTTTACGAAGTTGTTCACCTTTTCTTAATTCAAAATCAGATGTCAATATATCAATATTATCCATTGTGAGAGTATCAATTTGTGACTTGTTCTTCGGTATGTGTTTTCTTCCCTAATTTTTTATGGAGCAAGAAAATATTTCTAGCTTGTAAATATCACACAAGATATCTTTTATTGGTACTAAATCAATGTACACTATAATGGATGTAATTTTATTTTCTAAGTAAACTAAATCAACAACTTTGACAATCCAAAATGAATAACCATTTTCATCATCATTATAAGGAACTACAATTATAACACTTACTCTAAGCTTATTCACATCTCCATTCAAAATTTCTTGTAAACATTCACGTTACTCTCTTATCCATCTTAAACCTAATTCCATGTTCTTTGACTAAGTTTAAGAAGAAGAAACAATACTACTGATTTATAGTATATATAGATTTCCTTCATCTTGACAATATGATAAAAGCCACTAGACTGTATGTTATTAAATCACATCTTCTTTCTAAAACAATTTTACTATGTTAAAAAACAAGTACAAAATCTTGTAARGACTCCACATTCGATTCAACAAGAAGCCTCTTATGTCAATCTCCCATTTCTCATTATCCACTCAATTCACCTTTCCTCATTCTGCTCTCTATCCTCTTCCAACACCACTTTGACACCTTATTAAATTAAATTAAAATAAAAACAAATTAAAAAATAAAATAATAATAATAAAAAAAAATTAAAACATTAACTCAACAAAAACATACCAACACTATCCTAAATTTAAAAATAACAAAAATTAAATTAATTTAAAAGCTATATATATAATTTATCCCTATCCATAACCCAACCCTTTCCATCACACCCTACCCCACACTCAACCCCTATCCCCTACCCCCAACCTCCACCCCTACCCCCACCCAGCCTTACCCATACTTGTCTCATGTTCCTCCCTTCCCTTTCCCATCCGAACACTCACGCGACACCATACAAACATGTTCCTACGCCCTTTTGAATGGGGACTTAATTCAGTGAATCTAGTACTTCCCTCCCATCACCTTTTAAATAAGGACCCGATTCATTGAATCGGGTCATCCTCTCTAACGTTTTCAATAATATTAAAGTAAGAAAGATTTATTATATTAAAATCTTAATATATTAAATTTAAATTTTATTTATTATTTTAACAAAATTTTATTTAAAAAAGTTATTTTTTTAAAATATCTAATTATTAAGAATATTTATGATCGTATATTTTACATATTTTATTTCTATTAAAAATATTTATTACATTAAAAATTAGAGATGGTACATAATAATAATAATAATAATCTATTTTTAAGGTTACGACCAAGCTACACTAAATTAGTGTATGAGACTCGTTTGTGGGAAAAGGGACTTTTTTGGTGTATGAGACCCTCTTGTTTGTGGGACAAGGGACCCCCCTCCGCCCAATGATTTGACTGGTAAAGTCTATGGAGGTATACATACCCTACCCCCCTTTGGATTTGAACTTGTGACCTCTTAAGAGGAAACATATGTTCTTAACCATTAGACCCTATAGTGGAGTGGAGCTCTTTGTCGAGAGATCTTCTAGCTTACTCTAATGAGTTGGTGAAATATATAGATTTTCCTCGAATATTACATATTATCATAGATATATGTAATTATTAATGATCATTCATTATGTATTTTATATAATTGATTACTATATTCATTTTATGTATTTTATTATTTAATGGTTGAAGGTTTCCTAAGGGGTTTGGGTGATGTGTGGGGGGTTGGAGTACATCTTAGCATGGATGATACCTTGCAACTAGTGGACTATTCAAAAGATACCATATTAGAGGATATGATCTTCGTGAATCCATGAGTTGACCTGTCCTTAGTGTCATACTCAAAGGACATCAACTCGAGCAATGGAACAAGTTTATTTGGAAGGATCTCTTAGACAAGGTGTCATGACACTAATAGATCACATATTTTTACAGATATCTTGCGGGATTTTTTAAAGGCACCAGATGAGAGAGTAAATTTCCTAGGGAAGCAATCATTGGTGGAGCTTCTAGATCGTGCGACGAGGTCGAGGGTGCTTAGTATTCATACCACCTTTTCCCTCATGTTCATTCTGTAGAATCTCATGCATGTTTTGATCCCATCGTTTTTCATTCTTTAGGGTTTATTGACAAAAAATTGGACATTGAGGAGCTTCAGGGTGGCGTCTTGTTTGCTAGGAAGAGGAGTGTTGGTCGTAAGCATACGAAGGTGGTTAAATCGTGTGGCAAAGTGGTTTCATTGGTAGTAGGGGAGGATCTACAAGTCATCTAGATAGTTGATCTGGATGACCACACGCTTGTAGGGAAGTTTTGTGGTAGGAGGGTGTCAATGGCATCTCTCAAATCATGGACGCAGTCTCAATGGGTACCTGCTCTAGATTATGCCCCAATAGTTCATCGCCTTTCTAGAGGTTGGATTTGTTTTCTCTTTTGCACCAAATACGATGCATGGAAAATATTGGGGGGTTGTTGGCACTGAGATAAGAACTTACTTAGTGTTAAACCCTAGGACCCTTCATCTGATGCTCGAGAAGAGATCCTTACCAGTACTCCAACATGGATCAAACTACCAAATTTTCCCTTAGAGTTCTAGACCGATAAGGGGTTGAAGGCCATTGTCGAGTTCTTAGAAAAGGTTATAGCCTTTGATGACAATCACAAGAATAGTAGTTTGTGCTCTGTGGAGAAAATCCTAGTTGAATTGCATCCTCATCAAGGGATTTTCAAGTCTATGGAGTTGGTGGTAGGTGATTGGTCCTATACTCAATTATTAGGTTATGTTAATGTCCCCGTTGTCACAAGATTGGGCACATAATGGAAAATTGTGAGCTCTCATTCCAAAAGAAGTTTTGGGGAATCGATGGTCAGTCTCATGGAGGAAAAGGTTCAGGCCCCACTATGTCTTCGAGGACTTTGGACACACAAAATTCTCCTTTAATTCGTTTGGAGGGGGTGGAGTGATGCAAAGTCAGTGTCCCCAACCTGTAAAAAAGGATCTTTAGTCAAATGTTTTTGTGGGTGATATAAAATTTCCTTTGGATGTTGGTGACCCACAAGGAGCGGTGAATCTATCTCTCTTGGACATATTCGAGGAAAATCTATATATTTCACCAACTCATTGGAGTAAGCTAGAAGATCTCTTGACAAAGAGCTCCACTCCACTATAGGGTCTAGGTAAGTCTTTTCCTCCCGAAAACCCTACTTCTATCTTTGATTTCGATTAACATGTGAATCATGTGCCTTCCGACATGGAGGCATTTGTCCATGGTCCCTCTTCGGGGGTGGTTTTGAAAAACTTTCCTTTTGCAAAGGGGGAAGGTGATCCATATATCATTGGGGTTTGAAAGGATTTTGACTCCTTGTCCTCACAAGCCTCAAGTTCTCACAATCCCCTTTCACCTGTTTCCACCTTTGTCTCTTCATGCAAGGATCCTTAATTTTTGAGGTCTCACAATTCCTCATAGAGTCATGTCCTCTTGGGGGTTTTGGTTTCAATGGTCTAAAATTACCTGACCCCGACAAAGTGGGGTGTAAATAACCACTATAATGTGCACAAGAATTATCCCATCATGAAATTTCATAGGGTAGACAAAGATTAATTTCAGGGGTCCTTAGAGTAGGCACAACCTTGGTATTGGGTTGCAAATGAAGCTCATGCTTGTAAACATTAGAGGCCTAGGGGAGAGGACTAAAAAAATGTTCTTGAAGCATTTTGTAGAGACAGATTGGCTAGACATTATGTTAATTCAAGAAACCATGGGACCTAGTGAAATAGTTATTGGCCAATTGGTGAAACTGTTCCCGGGATGGGTATTTCATGGATTGGAATTGGATGGACTCTTAGGGGGGATAATTATAAGGATTTCTTCAAGATGTTACCTTATAAATTGTTTTTCCACTGTGTCAGGTCTATGTACGAAACTCTACAACAAGGAATTAGATTGATAGTTCATTGTTGTCAACTTGTATGGGCCTTATGAGAATAAGGAGGATTTTTGGAACAAGTTGTTTTCTTATAAATGTCTTGGGTCTAAAAGTATTATCATTGGAGGGGACTTAAACTTTACTTTAAGTTGGGAGGAAATTTTGGGTTCATCCACTTGTGAGGAAAGGTTGGCAAGTTTTCTTAATGAGAAACTAGAAGTGGCAGGTTGCGTAGATGTAGAACCCATTCAATTATGCCCGACTTGGAGAAATGACCGAGGTGGTGTGGAAGGCGTTTCAAACAGACTAGATAGGTTTCTTGTGCACCATGATCTTGTCCAGAACTTTGGTGTATACCGATCATGAGTTGGGAAGGTCTATTGCCTAGATCATTTTCCAATCGTTCTTGAATTTGACAAAATAATGGCGAAACATGGAGTGCCTTTTAAACATAACCCTTTTAAATATTTCTACAATTTGGTTTGTGATACTTGGAAACACTATCAGGAGGACGTAGAGGCCCCAACCAATGTACTATTCATTTCATCCCTCCAACTGGTTAAAGAGGAATTTACCACCTGAGATAGGGCACAGAGGAAGTTAAAAGATCACGAGCTTAGAAATATTGAACAAGAGCTTGAGCATCTATATGCCTTGAATTAGGGGATACTTTCATCTATATCTAACCTGGGGAGGTGTCATTTTTTAGAAACTCTTCAATCCAAGATTTTTATTGAACATGAGAGAACATGGAGACTTAAGAGAAGGGCTCTATGGATAGTTGATATGGATCAAAACACAATTTTTTTCAAAATTATGCCAACCATCGAAAAATTTATAACTCCATCTGGGAACTAAAAAACTCAAGTGGCAACAATATTATAGGTTTTTTAGGTCTGGGCACTCTGGGAGTGGGCCATTTCGAGACCCTATTCAAGGATCCATAGTAGGTGAAAATGGGGGAAATGATTAAACTTATCTCTTAATTCCCAAGACTAATTGAAGAAGAGGATAATCACTCTTTGTTTAGTGAGTTCACCAAATTCAAATTACTTGCTATCATCTCCTCTTTCAAATAGGACACGAGCCTAGGGTTGGACGGGTGGACTGCATAATTTTTTGAATATTTCTTTGATCTCATCAGAGATGAATTCCTTTGGCTAGTTGAAGAAGTGAGAAATATAGATAAAATGTTGAGCAATATTAACTCAACATTTATAGTGGTAATCCCCAAATTGGATTGTCCCAATTACTTTGATGACTTTCGTCTGATTGCCTTATGTTGATCTAAAATATTGTTTTATGGTCTTAAGGTCAACCTCACGAGGATATGAATCCCCCTGCGTTTTTAGAGAGGTGGTACTCCTCTTTTTCTTATAAACTTATAAAAAAAAAAAAAAAATCCGAGAAGGAATGAACTTTGTAAAAAAACTACCATTCACATTTAGAATAGTACTTGAGATTGGGACTGGGTATCTTGAAAATAAAATCGTATATACAATATTTTACAAAGTAGATAAACCAAATGAGTATGAAAAATAACATGCTAACATTTCCATCGCAACATTCATCAAGACAATAAACAATATCCACAATAAAGAGATAAGAAATATGGACCACATATATAAGATAACTTTAAATAATCATTCCATTAGGCACCAAAAATATTATGATGGATGAAACATTTGGAAATTCAAGCTTCAAATCAAAGTCTTTGAGAATAAAATAATGTAATTTCCCTAGTAGTTCTCTCAGAGTCTAAAAAATAATATAAGTCTTTAAATACAAAGTAAATGTCTTTAAAGAAAAAAATTGTGTTCGCCCTTCAAATATGACTGGGATAGGATCCCACGGACAATAAAATCAAAAGGCCTAGAAGAGAAGAGGAAAACAATCAAGAATCAACTTGGTTTTCACAAAATATCGAGAAATAAAATGCAATGTCACAAATGATTGTAGAAAAAACAAAAAGAAATGGGAAACAAGGTTGCTTCTTGACTCACTGTGATGGAAATTACTCGTAACCCTTTACTTGCTTGTAGTTGTTTCTTTTATAGGTGCATGCTGTGGTTGAGGTGGCATAACCAATGCAGATGTTTCTTGATATTCTGGTTCATTAATTATGATTAATGCCTTTTTCAACCACTCCTCGATATACTCCCTTGAAGGTGCTACAATGATTTTATGTTTAGTTTTAATTTGAAACAATTGATTTTCAAATTCTCTTAGGTCAATATTTGATTGATGCAACGTGTCATCAACTTCATCATTCCTGTTGATATATCGAACTAACCATTTTTCAACTTCTTCTTCAAAAAAAAGTTTATTGTTTCGGTAAATTCATTTTCCCATGCAACTTCTAATGCATTGAGTTGTCCCATTAAATATTATTTTGGTAAAATCATGTTATTCATCAATAAATTGGGACCATCGAGCTCCTTTGTAAGATCCACAGGTTTAAGAAAAAAATCACTTTTTTTCTCTCAAAATATCAGTCTCGTTTATCATTTCTTTCAACTCTTTAATTCTTCTCAACCAACATGCATTGACTTGTTTCATTCATTAAGTTGAAGGAAGTTTTTGTTCTTTTATGTGAACTTCACTTAAGCTCAAAACTTTAGCTGAGAATGTATTGACAACTTCTTTGTAAAATCCTTCATCATTTTCTATATCCTTTTGTAGGTATTCCTTGAAATTTTGTATCCTTGATGAAAAATTAGCAATACTTTGAGAAAGCTCCAAAATTTCTTGAATTATATCAATTCTCTTATGTATGACATCACCAACATATTTTATTATTGCTTGTAATAATCTTGATGAGCCTTTATATTTTCTTCTCCTTTCCGGGACATTCTCTAACACAAATGCAGGTTGGGTTGAATTCAAAGGTTCAGGAAACAATGGTCCTGGTATCACGGAAACTTCTTACTCTTTTATCATATTTTTTAAATCTGAATTTTATTTTTCCATATTATCAATATATTTCTTCAAGGCTTCTCCAGTTTCTCTATGGATCTCTACAATTTTTAACGGTGCAACTCCATCAAATTCAATTGAGGATTTACATTTTTCCGATGAAATTTTATTTTTGGTATTGAATTTTTCCAATAACAATTTCTTAGACTCGCGATTGTAGGCCGCATGGTGCAAAGTAACAAATTCCTCAAATATTTCAGGTTCCTGAGTAATCATGACTTCAAAAAATTTCCTAGTTTCCAATAGTCTTTGTGCATACCAATTAGGTTCTTCAACAAGATCATCTATGCCCATTGCACATGGACACTCCTGGACTTTATGTATGCTTAACCATGTTGTTGATGTATTCCTTTTTTTTTGGCAGGAGTGTAAGCAATGTGAGATTTTTCAAGACTTTTTCTAGGTGGTTCTTTATCACCACCATCATTTGACCCTCCAACCAATGCTTTTCTTGTCTCCATACCACTAGTTCTATTCTTTATTCTTGATGAAGTAATCTTTTGGGACGTTGTTGGTGAATTAGGGTTTTTATCCGTCAATTCCATGCCATGTTGTCTACGACCTTCATCAGTGTTGTTTATCTCTTCCATGCCATTTGAAACTTGGTATGTTGTGATTTCATGGAGATCTATATTATCTCTTCCACCCTATTGAAATTGTTCAACTTTAGTGAAATATGAAGAGTACCCAATCAATTCCATGTTTGTATTTAATTTGTTCTCTGGATCAAAACCCTTAACAAATTTGGCTTCTTTTAATCCCAACTGTTCATTATGTCCTTCCAGTTCGTCAAGGTGGGTTATATGTTTCACTATAAATTCCCCAATTTTCCATGGTAGGGGCATGACTTGTTTTTTCCTCTTATCATAGAAGAAATGTGCCCAATTGTTGTATTGCCTGCACATTTCCTTGGCAAAGAGTCTATCTGATACATAAAACGATAGAAGAAAAGGATTCTCTTCACTACCAAACAACCTGATAACAATAGATTTTTCAAAATTTTCATAAGCTCCTTTTCCAAAGATAAAGGTGGTCTCTTTAAGAGATAGTCTTGATGTACTATGACCAAAAATCAACTTTTTAAATTATGAAATGAAATTGTTATGAACTGGGTAGAAATTGTATTGAGATTTATGTCAGTACAAAACCGAATACCATGCCTAAATTGGTTCCAATTTAAAATTAACCCTCAAAAAGTCTTCAAATACCCAACCATAAGAAATGGCATAGATGAGGTAAGAAGTCAAGTATAATTTTTGAGTCTTCTTGAAATTACCAAGTTGGAAAGAGACTTCACTTGAAATAATATAACCCCAATCTATAATATCTTTTTCATGCAAAGAATAATGCAGAGCATATATAACATTTCATGGTACAAAAGAAGTAGATTCCAGACCAATAATACGGGTGAAAAACCATGAAAATACTTTGTATGGGTATTTTAGTGAAGTTACCTCAATCCTGCAAGCACGAAGGTTCCTACGTGGCTCCTCCAAATAATTGCTTAGAAATGTCTCACCTCCTTTACATTGCTTCAAAAAATCATCGTCTTCTTCATTCTTAAACTACAAGGTAGGTGTAGGGATTCGTAACATTATGGAGAATGTTGAAGGAGCTAGAGAAATGGGTTGATGTCCATGAAGATAAATTATCCTTTTCTCAGGGTTGAAATTATCTGCACACTATTGAACAAATTATTTGAAGTTTGTCACTTCCGGAACAAAACCTTCCAATGCTATTCCTGAAGTTGTAACATCCCCAGCTCCATGTTGGGAAATGCCACACCAAAATTTGGACCTCTGATACCAGTTAAATTTACTGATAATATCTGCATATGCAAAAAATTATGTCGAATAATAACAACATACAATAACCCGTGCACAATTTAAGCAACATAAATAAATACATTGCAAACAATAAACAACATGTAAATATAATTACAACAGAAACAACAAAATAATACGCATTAGAAGAACACATAACTTTTGCTGTAAAAACACCAACTGTGTGCAAACCTTCCACATTCCTCCCAACCATAGACTTCATTGCTCATAATCTCAACAACAAGTCACCCTTGAGTTGGGGCTAAACTCCACACGAGAAAACGAATCTTAAACCTCACTAAGGTCTCTCATACAACAGAAAAACTCAGACTCAGGTGCCAACTCTAAAAGACAACCTACAGTCCCTCATTCCCCACATGCCTATTCCACCCCAAGAAGTGTGCCCCTTCTCTACTCAATAGTCCTTCAACTACCCCACTTCCTTTCCAGGGATTCAAAAAATGGTCGAATAGGAAGTCTTAGAGCCCTGTAGATGCAAATTGGCACCTTGGGAATCAATTCCCAACATTTCTCTTACCTGGAGAGAATTCTCATGGGCATGACAACCCGCTTCTTCAATAACACATGGGCCTAACAACCCACCTCTTCAACTCAAAATACCAGGTCATTGGCTAGAAACAACTCTCACGTATAGGTATGGAGATGGAAGCAGTAGTGTACAGATGGTAGGAGAGGATAATGGGACAATGAGTGAATAAATATATGAAATGAAAAAAAATGATAGAAAATGTACTAAACTTCTAGTTTTTATTTGCATGTTCCCAACTTGAAACTTGCCATGTTGGGAACTGTCACACACCCACTACGGGAACTAATTTTTTTCGGCTTTTTCTTCTCTTCTTCGAGGAACATAATCCCCAAATTCCTATGGGGCCTGGTGCAGACCCTCCCTTCCTTTATCCTTCCCCATGTGATCATTGGCTATGACCACAGGCCTTACCAGAGAGGTGCTTCCAGCTTTCATGATTTGGGGAATCGTGACGCAAGTGTTACCCTTCTCTCTATCTTTCGAAGTGATGAAGGCCGAAAAGGATCTAACAACTCATTGAATTTATCAATGACTCAGATTAAATCCTGGTGGGGTTTCGCATACCGGGATTTCGCAATATATGAAGACGAGGGGTTCATACCCTTCAGTTTTTCGGGTGCCGAAACATCAAAATCCTTATATCCACCAAGCTCATTTCGGAGTTTCTCAAGTCAGGATTTCGCGATGTGCAAAGACAGGAAGTCTTGCACCTAGGTTTTCCTAGGAGCCAAAAATCTGAAGCCTATATACATCGCTAAGCTCATTTTCGGGTTTCGCAAATTGGGATTTCACGTCTGGCGAATACAAGGAAACTTGCCCTTGGGTATCCCGGGTGCTAAAACACCGAAACACCAAACTCTTACCACGCTATACCATTTCGGGGTTTCTCATATCGGGATTTCACAACTGGCGAATACAAGGAAACTGACCCTTGGGATTCTCAGGTGCTGAAACGCCGAAATATCAAAATCTGTTTGCGCTCTATCATTTTGGGGTTTCTCATATCGAGATTTCACAACTGGCGAATACAAGGAAACTAACCCTTGGGATTCCCGGGTGCCGAAACGCTGAAATATAAAAATCTATTCGCGCTCTATCATTTTGGGGTTTTATGGGTCAAGAGTTCAGAACTCTTACCTCTTGTTTTCCCGGTAATTGAGTTACCGAAATCTCCTTTCGGGGATTTCCCCGAAACCTCAACCGCGTGCACCTTTCCAGACTTCGGGATTTGCGATTTCGCGAATCTGCCGCGACCAAACTCTTGGTCCTTCAGCCTCCCAGTATCTGAAACCTCGATGGGTTCGGATCTCTGCCATGTGCCCTTTGAAATGGATGGTCCCGATGCTTTCGTTGTTTCGCATAACATGAGTTTGAAACTCTCAGTACCAATACCATAGCCTCCTCTACGTCCTGAACTCTGAATAGCCAAAATACCAAAATCCGATGGCTCCTCTCTTGTATCGGGATTTCATGAATCGGGAGTTCACGATGCAGTGACTCCACGATTCTAGTCCTTCAACCTTCCAGTATCCGAAACCCTAATGGGTTTAGATCTCTGACCACGTTTCCTCTGAAATGGACGGTCCTGATATTTTCGGGACTTTGACGAGTCCTCACCTTTGTGTATGCCAGGGTTAAACCTCGTGCAACTTCTCTTGGATCTGATGGCTATCGACTATCCACGTGAGATCTGACGGTAGCTGTAGCTCCTCCCCGAGCTCATGCTTTATTTCTTTTCCTTGGAAGATTTCAAAGTCTCAAAGGCCTCGGCCTTTGCTTCCTCTACGAGCCCTGATGGTTTTGGGCCTTGCTTGCATTCTGAAAATGCTATCCCTCCTGAGCTTAACAGGCTTCATCCTCCAAGGGAATAAAAAAGATTAGGAAATTTTACATGCGTACATGAAACTGTGTCCATGGTTGACGAACGCATAGTTCGTGACTCGGGCTTATGCCACCATAAGACACAAGTATTTTACGGGTATAAAACCTATCCTAACCATATGCCTTCTTACTAGTCTAATTATATAATCAAACAGAAATAAGGGGGGATATAGTATATCCATTCAAAAATATCCCCGATTCCTGCAACATACCCAATATAACTGATTCATACACAGTTACAGATAATTTACGCAGGGTAAGAAATCACTTATCTATTACAGGTTGCCACCAACCAACTGACTGTGGGTGTTCATCCTTCCACCCGACCATAGGCTCAGAGGAATTCATTCTTAGCACTCTGGCCACCCCCGTGCCAAGCCATGATATCACCAGGGAAAACTCACAGTTCTCGAGGGTTCTCTCTTTGTTTCAGCTTTTGTTCAGGTCCTGTTTTCTACAACTCGGAGTTTTCTCACTCAGTTGTGGCCTCGGTGAGGTTTCTCAGATGCTCTTCGCCATCAAGCTTGTGGCCTTCTCTTCATGATTCGTTGGAGAGCTTTGCACCTCTCCCTTGTGAGCTTCCGCCCTCGTCTGGTGCCTCCTTTCTCGTGTGTGTGTCCCTCTTGGGAAGGTTTTTGCCGACCTATACGGTTCCTTCTGTCAGAAGGAAGATCAGGTCTACAAGTCCCTGTGGTACTTTGGACTGACAACCCATGTTTCCATTCATGGGGTGGTTGGTGATTCAACCACCGGTCCTTTCTTCATTGATTGATTTTCTTTCCTTGGGATTCGATGGAGGCTTGTCATCCTTATCAAGGGAGATTTTAGGGTTATTTGATACATGAACCCTCTCTTATAGTCTTCACATTCTTCCTCTAGTGATATCATGGCCAATACTTTCAAGGCTTCACCCCCACAGTCAGTTATTGGCAACTCAAACATTAATACATTTACATTTTCCTCATGCATTAGCATGGTAATTCCTACTTTATGATTAATTTCAAATTGGGGGAAACAGGGTATTACAATTCCCTCCCCCTTAAAAGAACATCATCCTCGGTGTTCTTTCTCAAAACACCTGTCATGCCTTTCTCATTCGGCCACTTCAGAAGTCTTGACCTTTATCCTTGGTCAGGTCCTTTTTCAGGATTTGAGTCTTCATCATCTACCTTCAATAATTCTTGGACACAAGCATATTAACCACAATGTTTTGCGAAGACATCTTATTGTTGTTCAAAATTAAAAAGAAAAATTTTATAATCTTAGCACAATACTTATCTGTGTAGTTTGTGGATCTGTATCCACATGGTAGTTTTGTTATCCAAGCTCATCGCATTCCTTGACATACCCATTGGTTGCATTATTCCAATTGAATAGCTCACAAGAGCTATCATGGTTTCATCTTCCTTGCGGTCACTCACTCTCCGGGCCCAAGCTCAGACATCCCCTTCATTGCTATACATTCCTTCGGGTGATCCATCTTTCCTTGCCAAGGTTTTCTCGCACAGGAGGAATTTCGAAAACTCTATCAAGTCTTAAAGTCGAGGTGTCCCTCAAACTTGCTCTACCGAGGCATCCCTTCGGCTTGTGTTACCTCAACACAATGTATGTCCGACGATCATGACTTATCACAGGGTTCTCATGGCTCAACAGTAGCCATGTTCATCATTTTCAGTTGTGACAGCCTTCATCTGTCCTTTCATGACAAATCTTTTGTTCTCACCTGTATCACAGGTACACAAGGTTCGTGAGACATCATTATAAATTCTAACTTTCAGAATTCTATTGCAAATCTATCACCTACAGATTTCCTATTCCACAATTTGTTTTCATATTTGTTCCGCAAAGGAAGCAGATTCATTATGGGACTTTCCTTCCCATAACATTTTATCTCAGTAGGAAATCGGTCTTCCTTATGGGCTTACAACATTGCCATATCCAAGACTTCTTCTTCCTGCAGTCATTCCTCAACTAATTAAATTGTTAGTTCTCATGCACATACATTTTATTGCACCTTTACAACATCGTCACAACAATTTCAGAATGGTGCATACTAACAATCAAATTCACTTTCTCAAAAGGAAATACCTTTCCTTGCAGTTTGGCACAACAGGCAATCGGTCTTTTCTATGTGCTTACCTTACTGCCATATCCATGACCCTATGCTTCCTGCAACTCATTCTTCAATCATCCAAACAAATTGTTAGATTTTCCATGTATATATATATATATATATATATATATATATATATATATATATATATATATATATANATATTCAAAATGTAATTCAACATTTCAAAGGGTTTTAACAAATGTGCCACTATCCATGGCCACATTCATACCCAATGCACCCTTGCATTGTTATTCAAGTTCGCCACATTTTATGACCGGTTCTTGGCCATGGGGTGTTGGAATTTAACCAACCTTTTCCTCATATGGTTTATCCGTTTTTCTTTCATTCTTATAGAAGGACCATACTTCCTGCTATAGGTCGATCACGATCCCAAATCAGTACACATGAACTCAAAAGTTTCACATGAATGCCTTTACGCATTCCTTGATTGTCCATGCATTCATGACATATCAGTTCATGAATTCTTTCAAGGGTTACAAACAATGTTTACTACCATAGGTTCATACCTCCATCATTTAGGTTCTCCTTCTTGAGTCATACCTTACTTGGGTATCCAAGGCATAACACTGCCTTTCAAAATTCATGCATAACACTAAGACAATAAAATATTTCAAAAGGAGTTCCTACCAAATCCCTTCATACCTTGTGCCACATAGGCACAAATATCTTTATACCGGTTCTTGGCTGCTAACACTCTCTCTCTGATATTATCCCATCAATGGTGCTCCATGGGGACTTTTAAAGTCCCTTCAATAATCGTTCCACAAGAACCTTCTCATAGTCATCCTTTGATTGAGGTTGCTCATTATTGGCAACTGTCTTTCTCGACAGTTCCAATCTTATTTCTTTCTACACATGACATGCACCATAAACACATTAGTCGTCATGTAAATTAAAATGCAATTACCATAGCATTAAATTAATAAAATATTTTCAGACATGTCTCAACATATATGTATGTACTTTATCACACTGTCCTTAATGTTTTCATGAGTGCAACAAAATAGTTCTCAATTGTTTTCATAGCATTACGACCATCATTACTATGGTGTCAAAACATTTTCGTTCATCAATGTACTAGCTTTCTCATCCCATAGAAAAACATAATACAGAGCAAGGAAAGAATTGAGGGCTCTCCCCTTCTCCCCTTCTTCAAATTCTTTCTACATTGCTTGGGAATTTTCAGCCCAGTCGAGTTATCTCTAAGGTTTCACTGCCTTTTCTTAATCATGGCCTCAACTAAGCTTAAGCAGTTAAACGTACTCATTTATTCTTTTAATCATACTCAGAGGATTTACTTGCCTCTTACCAACTATACTGGTTTCCGCAACTGCTCTTTTTCTGAGCATTCTTGGTTAGGCCTCACCCTAACCCTTTTTGGGATACTGCAACATGCTTTAATAACAACTCTTTGTTCATAATGGATCATGAACATGTGCATCCTATACACTTCCATTCGGTTATCATAATGGTCTATATTCGGTTGTTAGTATTCTATTAATTACATGATTCTTTCTAAATGTAAATCTAGGATTCTTATATATATATGGACAGGCCTTGCAGCCCATTGTTCAACCTTCACCAATTATTAGGGTTGTGACTCTGTCCTTCTGACAGATTCCTTACACAGTTCCTCCACCGAGAACTCCTTCAGCATGCAACTTCCTTGTTGCATATCCATCACTATCTGTGATGGCCTCAAGCTCGAATTAGCTTCAGCTTGTTAATAAGCATTCTTTAAGGGACATAGACATACCTTTCTGGTATGTATTCCAGATTATGCATCAACACATGTTCTAGGTTTTTTCTAACTTACATCCATGATGTACTAGCTATACTCATAATTGTAAGCCTGTGTGTAGTTGCCATAGGTATATTTTACAACCCACGTGCATCTTTATTGTTAAGATCAGTCAATTCAGATTCATTCACAATCCTTCTCATGTGATGCTCAAAGGAGTAATCATTTGTCTCTTATTATGACAAGAGATAATCTTTGCTCATTTACCCTTTCATCTAATTATATTGGTACTTCCTGAGGAAATGGAATACATTCCCCTCAGGCTATTATTTGGAATAGAACTTTCATGACTCCCCAGAATGGAGTCAGCTATGCCTCCATAGTATTCATTTAATCTGGACAAGACCAATACTTGCTTCATGTTTCACTCATCAGGGAAATCATATTGGGCCTCTGGTATACTTATACTCTTACATCATACATGTGCATTACTTGCATGTTTAATATCATTCATACCTTACCGGTATTAATATTAGGCTTCCTATTATGAAGCTTCAAAATGCATTAAACTCATGCACTCAAGTACAATTGAACAAAGCTAAGTATTCATCATACTAATTCACGCCTTCTCCTCATGTGACCACCGATGGTGACCATAATCCAAACTAAAAGGTGCTTCGCACTTCGTGATTTCGGGATTCCTGTTGCAAGGAACTCTGGTTCCTCGATCCCCAAAATCCGAAAACCCGAAATATCGAAGCTAAGGTTTTCTTGGCTCTTTTATTCACATGACCCTTCACTTGGAACCTGAGGTCAACTCCCAAACATGCGTCGGGATCCTACGTTTCGGTGAATCCGCGGACAACGCCCCACCGTTTCCCAAAAATTCTGATCCATGAGGGTTTGACAACCTGGATCCCATGGTCCAGATCTCTCTAGCAATCAATAGTCCTAATCAAATCCCGGATTTCCACCTTTTGGGATTCTGGTGGAGTCTTCACCCCTTAACTCCTGATTTTGAATCCCCAAACATGTATGCGTCAGATCAATGTTCCATTGCTTGTCTCGATCCAACGACTCAGGTTGGATGTCGGGATTTCGTGACATGTGAGTCCTCAAAACTCTGCTCATTGACTTCTAAACCTCCGACTCCCAAAGATCCAATTACATCGGATCTACAGTTCAGGTCATCCACTAACCAACGACCTTGATTGAATCAGTGATTTACCTGGCATGACTTTGGAATGTCTCTGCTTCTATTTTTTTCCCAAATAGATGAAACCTCGAAGCTCTAGATAAAAGGCTCTCGTTGATTCCAATCTAATGGATACTATTCCTCCTGAGCATGTGAGTGATGAGAGGTTATCATCCTTATCTTTTCCACTGATCTACTAGATCTAACGGTTCACAGAATTTCGGTATTCCTCCCTCCGAGAATTCCACCGTCTGTTTAGATTTTCAATAACTTCCAGCCATGAACTTGGCATCAACTCTTCTAGAATCATCCTCTGTGTTCAACCTCTGGAGCTTTCAAACTTTAACACAAGCTTGTTTCTATATGCACTCTCTGTGCTCTATATGCACACTCGACATACGAAATTTCCCGCTATCTCTTCTGAGCTTTTAAGTTACTTACAAGACTAATCTCATAGTCATAATTCATATGGATGATACCCTCTCTTTATGGGAACAACCAACAAGGGTCACTCTTGGGAATTAGCAATAGTCCCAAAGGACTCCTCTTAATCTTGTTTAAACAGATTATCCTTGTTTTCGATCCTAACCATTATAGGTCAAGTAATCTGACCCTACATATTTTCATCAGTCCTCTCAACTATGAGGAGTTATATGCTCAAGGTTTAGTCTTTTAATAATGCAGTAATTTATAACTTTCTAAGGACCCTACCAGCCCTTACCAGATTTCCCAAATCATGAAGGAGTTCTTCATTTGGATCTTAATTCTTACCTAACCAACCATCTCAATTGCAAGAGACTCTACCTGCTTTAGTAGGTAGCTATCGTCACACTATAATAGAGCAACTTAGTTCCTGTCCCTTGTCTGGCTCGTGCACCTTCATAGCACAATTTATTCCACCTCTGTTATTCACACTTAGGTCTTATCAGTAATACTAATAAGTGCATTCCTACTCTTATAAGAGTAGTTACCATCTTAACAGAGGGGTTAAAGAAATTCCCAATTTATAGTTTCATTCTGTGGTCCTTCTTCTTAAAGAGAAAATGAAAATAACAATATTTCCTTACGTGGCTCGTACATGAGCCCAACTAAGCCAAGTGTTGTAACCATGCTCTGATACCAATTTGTCACACACCCACTACGGGAACTAACATTTTTTGGCTTTTTCTCCTCTTCTTCGAGGAACAGAATCCCCAAATTCCTATGGGGCCTGGTACAGACCCTCCCTTCCTTTATCCTTCCCCATGTGATCATTGACTATGACCACATGCCTTACCAAAGAGGTGCTTCCATCTTTCGCGATTCGGGGAATTGCGACACAAGCGTTCCCCTACTCTCTGTCTTTCGAAGTGCCGAAGGCCAAAAAGGATCTAACAACTCATCGAATTTATCAATGACTCGGATTAAATCCTGGCGGGGTTTCGCATACCGAGATTTCACAATACATGAAGACGAGGGGTTCATACACTTCGATTTTTCGGGTGCCAAAACACCGAAATCCTTATATCCACCAAGCTCATTTCAGGGTTTCACAAGTCAGGATTTCGCGATGTGTGAAGACAAGAAGTCTTGCACCTAGGTTTTCCCGAGAGCCGAAACTCCAAAGCATGTATACATCACTAAGCTCATTTCGGGGTTTTGCGAATCAGGATTTCACGTCTGGAAAATACAAGGAAACTTGCCCTTGGGTATCCCGGGTGCTGAAACACCGAAACACCAAACTCTAACCATGCTATACCATTTCAAAGTTTCTCATATCAAGATTTCACAACTGGCGAATACAAGGAAACTGACCCTTGGGATTTGCGGGTGCCAAAACGCCGAAGTATCAAAATCTATTCGCGCTCTATCATTTTGGGGTTTCTCATATCGGGATTTCACAACTGGCGAATACAAGGAAACTAACCCTTGGGATTCCCGGGTGCTGAAACGAAAAAATATCAAAATCTATTTGCGCTCTATCATTGAACTCTTACCTCTTTTTTTCCCGGTAACCGAGTTACTGAAATCTCCTTTCAAGGATTTCCCCGAAACCTCAACCGCATGCACCTTTCGGGACTTCAGGATTTACGATTTTGTGAATCCGTCGTGACCAAACTCTTGGTCCTTCAACCTCCTGGTATCCGAAACACCGATGGGTTCGGATCTCTGTCACGTGTCCTCTAAAATGGACAGTCCCGATACTTTCGTTTTTTCGCGTACCGGGAGTTTGAAACTTTCAGTACCAAGACCACAACCTCCTCTACGTCCCGAACTCCGAATAGCCGAAATACTGAAATCCGATGACTCCTCTCCTATATCGGGATTTCGCGAACTGGGAGTTTGCAATGCAGCGACTCCACGATTCTAGTCCTTCAACCTTCCGGTATCTGAAACCCTGATGGGTTCGGATCTCTGACCACGTGTCCTCTGAAATGGACGGTCTTGATCTTTTCGGGACTTTGATGAGTCCTCACCTTTGCATATGCGAGGGTTAAACCTTGTGCAACTTCTCCTGGATCTGATGGCTATCGACTATCCATGCGAGATCTGACGGTAGCTGTAGCTCCTCCCTGAGCTCACACTTACTTCCTTTTCCTTGGAAGATTTCAAAGTCTCAAAGGCCTAAGCCTTTGCTTCCTCTGTGAGCCCTGATGGCTTTGGGCCTCGCTTGTGTTTTGAAAATGCTATCCCTCCTGAGCTTAAAAAGCTTCATCCTCCAAGGGACTCAAAAGGATTAGGAATTTTTACATGTGTACATGAAACTGTGTCCATGGTCGATGAACACATAGTTCGTGACTTGGGCTTATGCCACCATAAGACACAAGTATTTTACGGGTATAAAACCTATCCTAACCATATGATTTCTTACTGGTCTAATTATACAATCAAACATAAATAAGGGGGGATACATTATATCCATTAAGAAATATGCTTGATTCCTGCAACGTACCCAATATAGCCGATTCATACACAGTTACAGATAATTTACACAGGGTAAGAAATCACTTATCTATTACAGGTTGCCGCCAACCAACTGACTGTGGGTGTTCATCCTTCCATCCGACCATAGGCTCAGAGGCATTCATTCTTATCACTCTGTCCACCCTTGTGCCAAGCCATGATATCACCAGGAAATTCTCACATTTCTCGAGGGTTCTCTCTCTGTTTCAGCTTCTGTTTAGGTCCTGTTTTCTGCAACTCGGAGTTTTCTCACTCGGTTGTGGCCTCGGTGAGGTTTCTCAAATGCTCTCATGACCTTCTCTTTGTGATTCATTGGAGAGCTTCGCACCTCTCCCTTGTGAGCTTCTTCCCTCATCTGGTGCCTCCTTTCCCGTGTGTGTGTCCCTCTTACTTGGGAAGGTTTTTGCTGACCTATTTGGTTCCTTCTGTCAGAAGGAAGCTCAGGTTTGCAAGTCCCTGTGGTACTTTAGACTGACAACCCATGTTTCCATTCATGGGGTGGTTGGTGATTCAACCACCGGTCCTTTCTTCATTGACTGATTTTCTTTCCTTGGGATTCGAAGGAGGTTTGTCATCCTTATCAAGGGAGATTTTGGGGTTATTTGATACATGAACCCTCTCTTATAGTTTTCACATTCTTCCTCTAGTGATATCATGGCTAATACTTTCAAGGATTCACCCCCACAGTCAGTTATTGGCAACTCAAACAATAATACATTTACATTTTCCTCATGCATTAGCATGGTAATTCCTACTTTATGATTAATCAAAAATTGGGGGAAACAGGTTGTTACAGGAACTACCTTGTCCCCACTTGGGTGATACATTCCTCCTCCTTAGGAACTTAGGGACTTAGGATAAAATATTACATAATTAGACTTTAGGAAATATTATTATAATATTTCCTTGGCTTAGCCCCTCTTCCTAGACTCTTAGCCCCCCTTACCATTTCTAGTGGACTTTATCCCCCCATACTATTTTTTCTGGTTGGTTTGTAACAATAATGTTCTTTGATTAATATTATGAATGATTACATGTTATAATAATAGTCTCATTGGCCTTTTAGTATCTAGGCTCTCCGACCTAATAATCACATAGGAACTATATCCTATAATATCTTGGCTCACCAACCTATAAAAACATATGTACAATTATAGTTGGGGTTCATCTTGGGGGTATTACATTCCTCTGTCCTTTATTTATGCATTGTCCTCGGTGCATTATATACAATGTACATTCAAAATTCTTCAAAAATATCCATGCCTTTTCTATTGAAGCTTGTTGTCTTTCTAGTGCTCTTTTTTCCAAACACCTAGTTCCATTCTTCATACTTCAACTGAAAATATTTTTCTCTATTCCATAGAGTTGTTTCAGGCAAGAATTCATCTCATTGTCCCATCTAACACACTGTCATGATCCTAGTTTCCATGCTATATGCATTATGGAGTTGCCTCTTCCTTGTTGCACTTACCCTTCAAGGATCAAACATCCCTTCACTGTTACACAGTCCTCTGACAACCCATCTTGCCAAGGATTTCACACCCAAGGAGAACGTTATCTAATTACCAGACCTCCTCCGAGGTCTACACTCTATGGAAATCCTAGGGCTCCAATGTCCAACAATATCGTTTCTTCTTGAAGTTTCTAGCTGCAATAATTATCATCTCATATGTATCACACAAATACAGTCAACATGAGATAATCTCATAACAATTTCATTTAGAATTTCAAAAGGTTTGCATAAAGAAATTCAAAGTTTTCCCAAGTATGAGAATTCCATCTCATATTTTCTTGGTTGTTGCAGTAGCAAGCATCAATCTTTATTATGGCTTCCAACAATGCCATATTTGAGGCCAATTTTCGTGCAATACTTACATATTTTATTCAACCAAACAAATTATTAGTATTTCCTATACAATAAATTTTTATTGCAATAGCTACAAAAATTCACAAAGTGATCTCACAATTGTCTAAGCTTAACAATTCAAGAACTTATATCATTCTATTTATTATTTGTAGTAAGATTATCATTCCCTTCACATGAATTATCAACAACTGTGCTTTTCCTTCTCTAGCCATCGTTACTATGTTTCCTTATCATAGGTTTCCTGTAGTCCATTTTCATGTGACTACTTTAACTTGCAACTCTCTTGTTGCAATATCTAATAGCTCATGAAATGTTCTAAACTTCATGATTTAGTAATAAGAACAATATTTTAGGTGTTAGAATAGTCATTTCCATGAAATATAATATATTCATGCATTCACTAAAATGCATTCAATAATGTCTTCAAGCATACACGACTCTATCTTACGATGCATGTGTGAAAATTTACCACTTTCACACTTTCATGATTTATTCATGCATACTTATTCAATGCACCATTGCATTGGCTCTAGAATTCCCTTTTATCCAAGTCATGCATCCCACCATGGTGAGTTGGAAGGTCTGACCAATGCCTCGACACATTATACATACACTTCCTATTGCCTGCTCAACTATTCAGATGCCTTCCTTTTCGACCCGAACACTACACCAAGAATGTAATTATGTGGTGTTTCTTAGTGATAACAAAAATGTTGCAGTCCAAACATGATTTATATGTAGGAATTTTATGGATTCTTATGTGGCACTATATCCTAAACATAACCAACCATGTCATGGCCTCATACATCGCTAGCTTTGCTAGCATTCATTTCTATAGCAGGGTCATACCCTTTTACCTGCCTTGGTTATTAACCCATAACTAACAAATTCATGAAATGCTATTATATCACATGTATGCATTCAAAAGCTAACAACTTTATAATTATCACAAGCCTTCAACCTTTACCACACTTAGTAGTATCTTATTTCCATTAATGCATTCAAATTATACAACAATGTCATTTTATAAAAAAAACTATGGTTGAGGGAATTCTTACCTAAATTCCCTTCAACAATTATGCAACATAAATTCATAAAATGCATACATGCATAGTTGCCTTTAAATAAATTTGATGCTACCAGATTAGTTGGTAGCGTTAGGAGCTTCCATGCCTCCTTCACCAACCTCTTATGCAACATTTCATCTTTCAGTTGCTTCCTTTTATATGGATGACTTCCATATGTATCAACATCATCAACAACACTTGAATCCATGAAATCACTTTCCTCTTTCCTCTTTCTTCATGTACCACTATCCTTATTGTTCTTGGTTGTCCTCTAGTCCCACTAAATTTCTTGTACCCTTTTGTAAGTTTGCTAAAATCATCGCACATGATTGATTCCGTCCTGAGAATTTTTCCAACCCAACCAATCCTTGTCACTTTACAATTTTCATCAATGTACTATGCTAATATTAATCTTCAACATTCATCTATTTCATGGATCCATCTGACCCAACTCATACATGACCAAATAATATTTCCAATCATGTTGTTTTATAGCATTTGGTGTTAGAAAAACAGGATTGTGGAGCAATAAAATAAAACAAATGCAGAAACAAAACACAGAAGATACACAATACAATAGAGACACAGATTTACGTGGTTCACCCAGTGTGGGCTATGTCCACCAGAGAAATTGCCAGGTCCTTTCTTTATTATTATCCAGCATATGAAGGGATACAACCTACAACAAACCCGCTGTAACTTCCTCTTCTTTCTCTCACAGTCTCCTATCTCACAATATAATATTTGCCATCAATCATAGCCACAATACATTTCCCTCATAAAAGAGGATTGCCTTCTAGAGAAAAAAACCCTAACATAATCTCTACCGTTAGATCTGAAACCTTATAATGAACGGTCTAGATTTACAATGAAATTACAATATACATTTACAAGGCAATTTTTCTTTCTGAGGTTTCACCCCCGAACCCCCGCTGGGGGCCCACTTGCCCCCGGACCCTATAGAGGGGGTACCCCCCCTCTGCACTCCCCCGCGAGGAAGAGTGTACATACTTCATGGGGTATAAACAAGGCTAAAAGTAAAAGACCTCTGAATCAGGAAGATAATCAGGCTCCACAGCCAACATTTGGATCTTCAATATCCATTTACTTTTCAGAACCGTACTGCTCCATCCTTTCCTTGACTAAACACTTTAGTACTTGTGGGTTCTTGCACATTCCCTTCTATTTTCTTAACCCATTTGGGTCTCATCTTGACTTCTTAGTCAATTTCCATCATGTTGTAATGCTACCTAAATGCCTTCTCTTCCACCTTCTTAAATAGTCATTGGAAGTAGTTGACACTGCTTTTACTTGCCATGATATATTCCAGTGATACTTCCAACCTCCTGGAATGTCACCCATGGCTCTTTTCCACTTGAGATGGATTCTTTTCAGATACCATCTCCTTTGCATCCTATACCAATCATAGAACCAATTTCTTCTTCATGGTTCCTTATTGATTTCCCTTCAAGAAATTCATTTCATGTTTATGTACCTCTTGACTTGATATCTCCATGCTAGTTGGAAATACGTTCAAAAATTTTGGAATGCATCAACAATCCTCTTCTATTGTTGTCATATCTAATGGAGTGTTGCCATGCAGCCCTATTAGCTTGACATCCACCTCATGATTTCTTCTTCCATTATCTTCAGATTTTCAAGGACTTGACTCCATCCTAGAATATTTCTTCCCTTTATGGAAAACCCTTCTTTGAAACCTGAATCTTATGGAAAAATCGTTCTTTAAAACATGAATTTGAAACACATCCTAGAATTTTTCTTCCCTTTATGGTGTACCTGGCTACCCCGCTGCCTATTGGGATGGCGGGGCACTGGGAAATTTCACCAATTTCCCTCTAACATTCACCATAACATACACATTTAAATCAAACATGTCAGATAACATACAAATACATAACAAAATCACTATATAATTCACAACATAAACCATACAACATAGTATTTAACATAAACATAGGAACATATTACTTATCTCTTAAAAATATATCGACTGGCTGCATTCTTTTGGATCCAATATGTACATAATGCATTTATTATGCATCAGTTGGTACTCTTGAGCATACATTATTCTTCATTACTTCACCCTTGTAGTTCTAGATTTCATACCATGCTGCCACTGCACTACTCGGATAACAATAATGGGTGTACTACCCTCAAACCATATGACTGATCCTTGGAGATGTTTCCCTTATATCCAAGTATACCCTCTATTTCTCTTTCTCAGAAAAACAACCTTTTTAACATGTCAATATTTTTAGAGAAGATATTCCCACACTGTACTTCCTTATCCATACATTGGCATCCTTTAGGGTGAATGGACTTTCACTATTTCATTCACTAAATGATCTATTCTTATACCCATATTCCATTGAGCACTCTGATTAACATGAGTGAATTTCATGTAGTGGCCTCCCAAGACTTTATGGCTGCACCTAGACTCATATCTTAACCTTATTTAGTCTTGACCTTTGATCATCTTGTGAAATATTCTTGACATAACATTTTATCCTCAAGTGCCTCTGCTCATTCTTAAGACTAGATACAAACTCTTTCATACTCTATAAAACCATCCTTCCATATTACCATGCTTTGTAGTCCCATGTGAGTTTTTTGTACATGCATTATCATGTACTATTTATGGCATTCCTATCTAGCCTCCACATATGATATGCATAGTTTTCACCTGGAATTAGTTCTCCAACAAGAATTTCATTAGGGTCTTCCTTGTTTCTCATTGAACCCAAATATCTGACCCAACAACTTAAAGAAACCAAATGTGTAATGAAAAATTGTCTTTGTCCTTCTTTCCTCTATCTATAGACATCTCTAGCACTTTTTTTTTGTTTTAATTGTAACCATAACATGTGAAAACATGCGTACATCAACATTTGTTAGCTAAAACCATAATATAAAATTTTGGTAACGTATGCACAATTTTTCCATTTATGGTCACCATAAATATTGTTTCTTAATTCCTATGACTTGTGTTATTCAATTCATAGTTATGAGTGCATAAATGAATTCTTCTATACAATACCTTTCCAATGAATGCTTTCTTGCTCAATTCCGAATTTTGAGCAAAAAAATAGTCATTTGATTATGACCCAAAAACTCCTTCAACCAGGTGCAAATTTTCACTGTGTTTAAGCATCCTTGCACCTGTACCTTTGGAAAGTATGATAGGAGCTCCATTGGGTTCCTTCATGAGCATATTTTGGACAACCTTCCCAATTTTCACCTTCATTTGGGTTCTAGACTGCTAGATACAACCTGCTGAAATTTCAAGCCAATTTATATTTTTAGGCTTGAATGCTATAGGCGCCTTCCTATTGGAGAACTGAGGGGGGGGGGAGTGAATCAATTGTTACTGTGCTTAAACAATTATTCTTCTTTTAAAAAAATTTCAAGGCACTCAATGATGATGAAAATAATGCAGGGAAATAAACAATGGCACATTCAACATCGGTCACATATATGAGAAACACAGAGACAGATATTTCCCGAGGAAACCCATACAGGGTAAAAACCTCTTTTTCTTTATATGATAAGTAATAGTTACATTCTTTACATTATCATACATATGAGCACCAACTCATAATGAGGCTACAACCTCAGTTTTGCAAGCTGCTACTTGTTGAGAGCACCAACTCTCTGTTTTCTCTAGCACCCACTAGAAGGAAGCACCAACTCCCTGATTTCTCTAGCACCAACTAGAAAGAAGCACCAAATCCCTGTGTTCAAGCACCCACTTGAACCTTTGAGGACACCATTCCTCCCTAGCACCTCCCAACCACCCTGAATTTTAAATTCTTTTTTACTAAAACTTATTACAACGATATAAAGTTATTCAATGGCTTACCAGCCTTGTCGTTGTTCTGTTACACTACTCTGCCTTGTCTACATCAGTGTCTTCTGCACACCCCTTGCACTTTATGTTCTTCTGCCTTTTATGCTCTATGTGCCATATCCCTTCAATGCACCATTCCTTGACTGTGCATTTCTGCTCCTGCACTCTGCCTCCTTGCACTCCCCTCAATTCTGTTGCACAACGACAACCCTTGTCTCTTCTTTGTTCAACATTCTTATAGTCTATGTTGTCTTTGTGCATGCAATATTCGCAATGCCTCTTCATGCTCACTCCACGCCAAATTCCTCCACATATCGAGTGCTCTGTCTTATCATCATCGTGACTCTTCAGCTTCTCTGGCCATTTTCCACTTGTTCAACATCATTGTATGTTATATTGAGATTCCTCAGCCTCTTTGGTAGTTTGAGACTCTTCGTCTTCTCTGTGACAGTCGAGCTCACCTTCTCTTTTCCAGTTACAGGCCTCAATGCTCATCTAGTTGTCAATCACCTCCACGAACATCTTCATCCCTCTTGAAGATTCCTATAGACTCTTCACCTCCTCTGTCAATCACCCTGAAGTGTCTTCGAGTCCTCTGGCAGAAGCCATCAATGGTTTCTGGTAGTTACACTATGTCATGCTACATTATCCCTCCGATCTTGTTCAAATTCACCTGCACCGTTGGATTGGCTTCATGGTATCTTGCATTTATTTTGACATTTCGAAATTCGTGTGACTATGTGTCTCAACACTCCTAGTCGCGATCCCCGAAAAGGAGCTTGGTCGCTCTAGCTCTTTCCTCCATCTCTCGCCGATGTGACCAAGGGTTGTGATGGTAGCCTTATGCATAAATCACTTTTGCGATTTCATGTTTCATGAATTTGAAGATGAGGCATCTCGAATCTCCAAGTCGCGATCTCTAAAACCCCTAAATGGAGCTTATCTGGACTAAATCCTTCCCTTCTCATGACCACTGACAGTGACCATAGATTGTGCCAAAAAGGCGCTTCATATTTTGTGAGTTTCCACACCATGCTATGTTGACCCCAATTCAACGAAATTCCAATTGTTTGCCACTTGTCTTATGATTCGATGGTTCAGATCTGATCTTAATTTGACGGCTGCGATTAACTCGCAATTTTGCATCTCGCGTGTTCTTTGATGGAGGTTCTTGTCACTCTGACTTGCGATAGGTGATATTCCAAAATAAAATTGGATTGACGATCCAGATCACACCTTGATATGACGACTGCAATTAACTCGCGATATCGCATCTCGCGAGCTCTTCGATGGAGGTTCTTGTCACTCCAAGCTGCGATAGCCAAGAATACGAGATGGATCTCAGATCAACGGTCCTCATTCTTGGTGATCTAATGGTCCTGATCTTTTTGTGATATCGTATATTGCGAGTTTGAATCTCTTTCCTTTGAATTTCACGACTTGCGAAACTCCGAAGTGGAGTCTTTGTGGTGCTCTGATCTTTCGCCACATGTCCTCTTGATCAACAGTCAAGATCTTGTCGTGATGTTGCATATCGTGATCTTGGCATTCCTGTGGTATTGTTTCTTGACTCTCCAAGTTGCGAGTCACGAAACCTTGAAGTTATGTAAGCCTGCTGACGTCACACATGGATTGACATGTGTCGAATAACTACCACGTGTCACTCAGATTTGTGACTTACATGTGCTTGAAATGTCGAATCAATTTGACACTTGTCATTTCCTGGTTGTGCCACATGTTCTTAGCTGACGTGGTTTGCTGAAGTGAGTCGGATCGACGGTCTAGATGTGATCTTGATTCAACGACTTAGATCATATCACGATTTTTCATATCGCGATTTCGACAGTCCTGTGGTATTGTTTCTTTCCTCTCCATGTCGCGATTCGTGAAACTCCGATTCTCAAACTCGCTTCACCTTGCACTTTTAAAGATCGTGCAGATTCTCCTGGATCCTATGATGGCCAGTCCTCATGCTCGGATCTAATGCCCAAGATCTATCCTCCATATTTGCGCGCTCTTCTTTTCTACATTGAGATCTGATAGCCATCGAAAATTCTGAATTGTTGATCCAACGATCACTGTTGCTGCTCCTCCCCAATTATCACTGCACTGCTGATCATCACTGCTATACTTTCCATCAATGAAAATCATACACTGTCGGTAAAACATGCCAACAATATCCCCCTTTGGCATTGATGGCAACAAAGCCACCCAGGTTCTTTTCTCCCCCTTTGACATCAATGTCAAAGAAAACACGCTCCTCCTGAGATGTTTCATTAATTTTAGGAGGTATCATATATGACACCAATACAGGACTCCCCCTAACAAGATGGGCTCTCTTAGATGTGAGACGATATGACACCCAGCTTCTGTCCGAGATATTCAAATGGTGTCTTGGCTAGGGGTTTAGTAAAGATGTCTGCAATTTGTTCTGTGGTGGGAATGTAATGGACATGAACAATCTGATTGGTAACCTGCTCTCTCAGAAAATGATATTTTATGGGAATATGCTTGGTCTTGGAGTGGAGGACAGGATTTTTAGACACACTGATGGCACTAGTGTTATCACAATGAATTGGGATCGGTGCAGTGTATTTTACCTCCAAATCTACAAGTGTCTGAATCATCCATAATACATGAGTGCAACAGGTAGCAACAGCAATGTACTCTGCCTTTGTGGTTGATAAAGAAATGGAACCTTGCTTTTTACTAAGCCAGGCTACTAACGAGTCACCCAGGAATAATGCTCCTCCACTGGTGCTTTTTCTGTCATCAACATAGTTTGCCCAATCTGCATCCGAATAAGCAGTTAGCTAAAGATTTTGATTTCTAGGATACCATAGACCATAAGTTATTGTTTCTTTCAAATACCTGAATATCCTCTTGACAGCTTGCAAATGAATCTGTTTAGGTGCAGCCTGATATCTTCCTACCATTCCTACAACATGCATTATGTTTGGGCAAGATGCTGTGATGTACATCAGGCTGCCTATCATTGATCGATATGACCTTTGATCAACATCAGGTGAATCATCATCCTTGCTTAATTTACATCCAGTTACCATAGGTGTACCCACAGGTTTAGAATCTTCCATCTGAAACCTTTTCAACATTTCTCTTAGATATTTTTATTGAGAAATGAACATCCCATCGAATCTCTGAGTAATTTGCAGACCAAGAAAAAATGACAATTCTCTTATCATAGACATTTCAAATTCAGACTCCATGGCAGAAGCAAACCATTGTACCAATGAGTTCTTATTACATCCAAAGATGATGTCATCTACATAGACCAATATGATGAGCAAATCATTAGCCTCTGTTTTAATATACAGATTACTATCAGTTGTTCCTCTCTTGAACCCTTTGTCTTTGAGATACATATCCAGTCTATGATACCAAGCTCGAGGGGCTTGTTTTAAACCATATAAATCTTTCTTCAACTTGCATACTAAGTCAGGGTTATCATACAGTTTGAAACCCTCTGGTTGTTCCATATAGAATTCTTCACTTAAATCTCCATTTAGAAAGGCTGACTTGACATCCATTTGGTAGACTTTAAACCTTTTATGACAAGCATAGGCAAGAAACATTCTGATAGCTTCTAAT
>ML806123.1:106864-118484 GCA_009831015.1 Picea engelmannii
GGGGGGGGGGGGGGGTTCGAAATGATGGTTTCCCAATACCACTCCCCGGACAGGTGTCATCACCCTATTCTAGCAGACCCCCCCCCAAAATCGCTTACCACTTTTCCCTTTTTTTGCCATTTTTGCCTGTTTCACTACGTCTTCTTTCAAAACGGATTCTGGGCAAATGAAGATGGATTTTAAAAATATGAGAGAGGTTTTTTCTCATCACGGGCTGAAGAACAAAAAACTCTCTCATTTTTGCAAAGGCACTACAAACAGGGAAAATTGAAGCCATCTTCGAGGCCCTTTTTTCCAGATTTCCACTTTTCTGTTACAGTCCTGATTTTGCGGGAGATGTTACGGCCAGTTGGAGGTGAATTTGGGAAAACCGAAGGAGGTTTTTGTTTAGAACATGCCCATATCTAATAAAATCCTTCATTTTTTTCCCAGGTGCCATCGTTGAAGAGAAACAAACATCTGTTCGGACCCCTTTTTCGTAGAAAACCGGTTCGTCTTTCATGGCAGATAGTTCCAGAATTTGTGGGTTTTGTGGCTATTTTTGGCCGAGGCGGTTAAAACCAACTTTCGAAACTTGTTGGGGGATCTCCCATATTTATTCAGAGATGATTTTTGATGTAAAGGTTGTTGATCTCATGCCCAGGCAGGCTGGGAGCACTGTAACTTCTATCAAGAGATTTTCCAGAAATATGAGGAAACGTTTCACAGGATTCTTGCATGTTAGCTATTGGTGAAGTTTTTACCTCATGGTTGAATGTGTATCTACCATTGTTATCATTATGTTGTCTATCTGATCTTTTAAAAGGAGTTAAAGTTACAGGATTTATCTGTGCATACACTGTTTTCTGACTTTTGAAAAATCTAAATGTTTGTCTTCTGATGTTGTGGTGAAGAAATTCTTAAATGCTTCTTTACTGTGATTGATAATCTCACCTTCTCTGCTAATCCATCGCTTATTCCCAAAGAATCCAATAGTTGCATTATCTTGGCCTGTGAAAAGACTTCTTATAAACTGTTATTTGATCTCTATCTTTATGAACAGACCCCATAGCCCAATGGTCTTCTTTTGCTGTCTCAACCAGAAAACTCCAAGAACGTATCCTATTATGCATAGCTAGCCTAATATCCTCTTCCAAAAAAGTTATATCAGACAGAGAGATCCCTCTCTGAGTCTCGGAGGGCTAGATCCCTAACTCGAAGTGGTTTTGATGTTGCCTCTGTGACTACCTCACAGCCTTGGGCAAATTACAGAGTGCTAACAGAATGGCGACCATACTGGGGAACTTTCCCCAGTAGTACACTTCAAAGCTCCAGATCTGATCATTGATGGTGGATTGTGACCAGACACAAGAAGGTTGAGATCATTCACCTGGCAACTCCAATCGGCTCCAGACAGTTCCAAACTCAAAGACTCCACTGGAGGAAGAACCTAAAGCATGGCCAAGCAGCCCAGAAAGACCAGGTACTCAAGATCAAATTGCATTCAAGACATCTTTGGTTTTATCTGCAATTATGTCTTGTCTTTTTCTAAGCCTGATCAAAAGTATATTGTTGAATATTACTTTGACCATCTGTTAATTGATGAGTCTCAAGAGATCATATCCCCAATTGTAGATTATTAACATACTCATACACATGTGCACATCCCAGATGCACCTGTAGAAACCCTAGTGAGACATAAGCCTCCTGCTTTATCTCCTACTCTTGCTAAACCTCTAGATGGTTGTAAGCCCCTTTCTTCATCTCTTGTGCTTGAAAAATTCCCAGGCCGATACAAGCCTCTAGATTTGCCTCCTTTTCTCCATGACCTCCCTGTCAATTACATCAATAATTTGCCCAGGTTTGATGGAGAGAATGCCAATATTACTGCTGAAAAGCATATCCAAAGTCTTGAGGATTTTCTTGAGCTCTTTGAGGTATAAGATGATGATGTATGCAGCAGAATTTTTTCCCTATCTTTGCAAGGTAAAGTTAAAAATTGGTTTAGAAATCTGCCAGCTGCAAGCATCAGAAATTTTCAGCAGTTCATGCAAGTTTTCTTAGATAGGTGGGTGATCATGAGAAATGCTTTTCTCATCTTGGAAGAGTATGACCATTTGAAAAGACAACCAGGGGAAATAGTACAACAGTTTTCAACAAGGTTCAATGAGGTGTATCATTCAATACCTGTGGATGTAAGGCCACCTCCTGGTTTAACTAAATTGCATTTCCCAGAAGCCTTTGATCCAGAAATGACATTCTAGTTAAGAGAAAGAGACACTGCAACCCTAGAAGAAATGCAAAATGTCGCAATCGATGTGGAAGCTAACCTGTTGAATAGGAAGGCAAAGCTAGAAGCAGTGAGAAAAGACAAAACAAAAAAGGAGCCGCTGAAATCTTCAGTAGCTAAACTGGACATTTTGGCCAGTGCCATGGAAAAGATGATGCATAAGATTAAAATAAAAGAGGATCTTGTTGTCCAAAGACATCATGTTCCATTGATTTCAGAGAAAGAAATGGTCATAGTTCCCAAACATTTTTCTGCTCATTCTGGGTACCATGGTTTGAATAATGATTCGTTCATATATTAAATTCACAACACAGTCAAAGATGAAGCTCCATCTCAACTTGTAGAGGAACAACCAGCTGATATGATGTGCATGTTTGACGACATTCCTTACTTGGATTATCCACACAAGTGTGATCAATATGATGATGAGCATGAGGCTAAAACAGATGTGGATTGTTCAGAGCAATCAACAACATGTCATTGGCAGGAGGAAGATCGGTTACAGCTTGGATGTGACAATCAATCTGCACATGGAAATTATGACAGCAAGGATCAATGTGCAGAAAATCTCAGGTCTTTTCAGGATCCAATAGCTGATCGGTTGGATGGCCTGTGTGGTCAAAATCATTCTTCATTCACTAGTCATGAGATAAAAATATGTTATGATATTGACATGATCAAGCAGTCAGTTACAGGGGTGTGTTCAACAACAATCACATTACAAATCCCATCAGAGCAGTTGCAGCCATGTCAGGAAATGCATGAGGATGAAAATAATATAGTTATAGTGCCAGAGCATGTCGCTCACTTGGCAGCATCCAAAAATCAAGGAACATGTCATTTCTACCTTGTTTCTATAGCTACCTATATGGAGAATTTTTTCACTGTAGAGCCTCAATCTATCTCTGACATTACTTTGGTTCTTCAAGATTGTTGAGGTCTCTGTTGCAAAGATAAATCATGTTTTCAGCAACAACGACCATTACACTTTGCATTTTTTAATCTATGGGCAAAAGGTCAGGCTGCGCTTTTCACTGCGCTAACGAGCAGTCAAACAGTCCTCTGGTCTCAGCAGCTACTTGATTGGCTTCATTGGCATTTTTGTATTATTTGATTTAACAAAGTTATCAGTAGCATAGGGTAGGTAGGAGAATGTGAATAAGCTCAACATTCTGAGCATCTCTTTTTCAGCAGTGTTTAGCTTAATTTGGTTTCAGTTGCAAGATCAAAACATGTATAGGTTGCAAAATAAGATTTTGGGATCAGCCCAATGGATAAAGCACTGGTCTACATGTTCAGAGTTCAATGGTTCTTGACACCTCTTGAAAGAGCTGCCATCCCCAGGTGGAGCCTATGTTGGGGTCCTATAATTATAGGCAACTCGATTCTTCGACTGTGGATTTGGCATTTCCCCCCTGTGATGAAGACTTCTGGCTCAGTTGACCCCCTTTTCCCCTCCATCCACTTCGCCCGATCCTCCATCATCCTGTTGCATCCTTCATCCTCCGCTGCACCTTCACTCCCTTGTCTTTTCGACCCATTGAGTACGCCTTACCCGCCTTCCATCCATGAATAAATGAACTTAGGATAATGAACGAATAGTGTTAAAGGGTTAGTAACATTCTCTAATATTTGTTAGCCTAACAAAGTTGTTTTGATAGGATAATTTAAAATAAAATAATTGTTAGATTAACTATAAATTAATTAATGATTAATTAATTAATAATTAGTTAGTTTAATAAGTATGTTAATTTTTGGATTAAATAAAACAATTAAAAATAAAAACAAAATATAATAAATATATATTAAAACATTAAATAATATAAAAACAAATTATATAAAACAAAATATTAAAAAAACAAAACAAACATTAAATAAAATACAAACAAAATAAAAAACATATATTAACAAAACATATGAATAAACATTTAAAACAAAAAAACCAAACAAAAAGGTACAAAACGTAACATGTAATGAAACAATAATAAAAAAAAAACTAAAAAAAACAAAAATTAAAAAACCTACACTATCCTAAGTCTACCCCATTCTCTACCTCCATGCACATATTATACCTCACGTCCCATCCATTCATATTAAACCAAATCAAATGGCCGTTAAAAATTCCGGACCCCCCCTCACTATCCAGAGTTTAACGAGAGGGGGGGTCCGGACTGATGGTTTCCCAATACCACCCCCTGGACAGGTGTCAGCACCCTATTCCAGTGGATGCCTGCCCCCCCAAAAAAAACCGCTTACCATCTCAGGGGGGGTCCGGAATACCGCCTTCCCGAATTAAAACCGCTTTTCCCTTTTTTTGCCATTTTTGCCTGTTTCACTACGTCTTCTTTCAAAACGGATTCTAGGAAAATGAAGATGGATTTTAAAAATCCAAGAGAGGTTTTTTCTCATAACGGGTTGAAGAACCAAAAAACATCTCAGTTTTTTCAATGGCGATACGAGCAGGGAGAATCGAAGCCATCTTCGAGGCCCTTTTTTCCAGATTTCCACTTTTCCGTTACAGTCCTGATTTTGCGGGAGCTGTTACGGCTAGATGGAGGCGAATTTGGGAAAACCGAAGGGGTTTTTTGTCCAAAACATTCCCATCTACAATAACCTCCTTCCGGTTTTTCCCAGGTGTCATCGTTGAAGAGAAACAAATGTCTGTTCAGACCCCTTTTTCGCAGAAAACCGGTCCTTCTTTCATGGCGAACAGTTCCATAATTTGTAGGTTTTGTGGCTATTTTTGGCCGAGGCGGTTAAAAACGACTCTCAAAACTTGTTGGGGGATATCCCCTATTTATTAAGAGATTATTTTTGATGTAAATGTTGTTGATCTCACGCCCAGGCAGGCTAGGAGCACTGCAACTTCTATCAAGAGATTTTCCAGAAATATGAGTAAACATTTCATAGGATTCTTGCATGTTAGCTATTGGTGAAGTTTTTACCTCATCGTTGAATGTGTATTTGCTGTTGTTATCATTGTGTTGTCTTTCTGATCTTTTAAAAGGAGTTAAAGTTACAGGATTTATCTGTGCATACCCGGTTTTCTGACTTTTGAAAAATCAAAATGTTTGTCTTCTGATGTTGTGGTGAAGAAATTCTTAAATGCTTCTTTATTGTGATTGATAAAATCACCTTCTCTGCTAATCCATCACTTATTACCAAAGAATCCAATAGTTTCTTTATCTTTCCATGTGAAAAGACTTCTTATAAACTGTTATTTGATCTCTATCTTTATGAACAGACCCCATAGCCCAATGGTCTTCTTTTGCTGTCTCAACCAGAAAACTCCAAGAACGTATCCTATTCTGCATAGCTAGCCTAATATCCTCTTCCAACAAATTTATATCAGACAGAGAGATCCCTCTCTGAGTCTCAGAGGGCTACATCCCTGACTCGAAGCAGTTTTGATGTTGCCTCTGTGACTGCCTCACAGCCTTGGGAAAATTACAGAGTGCTAACATATTCAAAATTAGATTTCGTGTCAGATTCAACATCAACGTCAGAGGAATTTTCAGAGATAGGAAGTTGTAAGACTCCTTGTAGTACTAAGGGGAGGATGAGTCCATGAATAAGTCATCCATCATAAGAGATTTCATTGTAAATATGTATATTTGTAAACTGCAAGCTAATATGCATATCTAGACACCTCCTAAGTCTATTTCTAATGTTGTATTAGAAGGCTTGTAAGCCACACATTGTAGATTATAAGAGTGAGAGGAATTATTTAAAATTTCTATATAGCCACCTTATATGTTGATAAGAGTGAGAGGAATTTTGTAAGAGGATTTCTATATAGCCACCTTATATGTTGTTAAGAGAGAGGAAATTTGTAAAAGGATTTCTATATATCTACCTTACATATTGTTTGAAGTGAGAGGAATCTTGTAAAGGGTTTCTATATAGTTTCTTTGTTATAGGAGTGATAAGGGATCTTATAAATATTTCTAATCCTTTCAACAACAACATAGACAATTGTATTGTCTTGTTATCAACTAAATGGATACATATGGATCGAATTGTCTAAGTCAACATTCTTATTCTAAAGTATCGAAGGTGAAGGAACATAAGGATGCAGGTAGTTGGAACATGTAGATAGAAAGCATGAAGAGCATCAAAGTAATGTAAATCTTCTTAGAGCTGGTAAGGGAGAAATAATATTCTTTGTAAGGATACATGTTAAAGAATCTACAAGATGTTATGTCATGTTTGTGTAGATGTATACCTTCAATAGAAGTAGTTTAGACAATACTGATAGAATTGTTTTCAAGCAAAGAGAGAGGTAATGGAAAAGGAATTCATTCATATGCTCCTACAGATACATCCACAGTACATGAATAAAGAGTCCAAAAGGGAAAGGAATAGATCAACATTCGACTTGGTTTCATATTGGATGAGATAGAATATCTTTAGAAGAAAAGGAGATGGGAGTGGATGTTGAAATACATTATTCAGATGTAGATATTGTAGAGATTCAAAGAGCATAACTTTTTTATGAAGGAATATATGAGCCATAACTAGAGCTATGTCTATATTAGTGATAGTTACAGAGGCCAGAGTCAGAGCCATATTTTAGAAGAAAACAAAAGTACACTAATCTAATATCTAAGATCTAAGATCCAAGATGAAAAATTAGTCCAAAAATATTCAACAAGGTGGAAGATTTAAGAAGCTTCATCATCACTAAGTTATTGGATAAGAGAATTACAGTAATATGGAAGAATGAGTAAGAGTTATCATCACCAAGTTGTTTTAATATTCATACTTTTGGAGGACCAAAAGTTCTTCAGTGGGAAGGTGTGATCCTGGAGGATCCAGGAATTCTCACAGAGGTCCAGGAGGATCTAGAACGCTCATAGAGGTCCAGGAGGATCCGAAATGCTCATAGAGATCTAGGAGGATCCAGAAAACTCAAAATTTGATTGTCTCAAATTATCTCGAAAAATATATCATTGCGTAGAGCTCGATGATATATTTCCAACAACATAAAAATCACCTCAAACAAAGTTCGTATGCAAAAGTTATAGCCAATCAAAGTTCATGTCAAATATGGAAAAAGTCAAAGTCAAGGTGACACATGTCACCACTGGAAGGGTGACAAATGTACTCTTTGTACAATAGAATGATGTCAACATGATGCATAGTGACGTCAAAAAGGTGACATGGAAGCATGATAGTGTGCCATGCGTCACCTGGAGATGGAATTTGCAGGGGTCCATTTGGACCAATAAATTTTTGACACGTGTCATCCATACGATGACGTGAAAAGGTGCAAAAGGAAGATAGGTGGACCAATGGGAGAATTACAAGTGGTAGACAAGTCATCATTGACATGGTAGGTGTCGTACATTCATCCAATGACATTCCTCCATGTGGGCCAGTCAAATGGCACCATGTGGCACCTTTCAGAAGGCCAAGTTGGTCAGGATCAAAAAATGTGCCCCATGGGGTGATGGATCGAATGCATATGGTTTTAACTATACAAAAAACATACTATATGTAGGAGTTCATGGGGCTTGAACCCTAAACCTCCTATTATATCCAACAACTAAACAAAACTCTGCTAACCAACATTTCTCTAACTTTAGTTGGTTACAACTACACAATAAATAATATTTAAAGTGGAAGCGTGGAATCCACACTGAGGTTAGGATTTGGTTCCAACCTAAGGCCTATATATGAGCATGGAACCTAAGGAGGTTGACACATCCCAATTATGGCGTAGAGCCCAATGTTGGCATAGATCATGAAGATGTATGTACACATTGTTTTGCATGCAGAGGGAAGCTAAGTTTATGTGTTATCTCGATTTGCATGTTGAGAGGTAATTTGTCCAAACATATCCAACTTTATACTCATTTTTATTGTTTCTCTTAAAGGAGTTCAATGGTGATGTAATTTTTGTGCTAAGAGGTCATTTTTCAAAGTCTTAGTCCATATTTCCATTAATGAGCGTGATAGTGCATCGTTTGGTGTGTAAAGAGGGTAAAATTGAGCCAGTTCAGAATATGGTTGTCTTTGTACTCATTTTTCTCAGAATTTCGCAAGGAATTCAATGGTGAACTCTATTTATGAGTTTGAGCAGTGGAATTAAAGATATTCCATAAAATTGACTTTTGTAAGTCCATGTTGTAATGTAATATGACATTTTGAGATGATAAGGGGCAATCTTACCATTTAGACGGGACTTGAAGATGAAGTAATATATGTCATCAATGTTATATATTTGAGTTCTTTTATTTTATGTTGTGTTATCTCATAATTCTTCAAATTAACCATCATTTTATGAGATTTTGGATAAGAAGCACATCCTTATTTTTCTGCAAATCACCTCAATACGATTAAGAATTATTTTGAATCACGTTAGATTCTAAGATGTATATTTTAAAAGAATAAGTGGTATCTAAGGATTTTCGGATCATTTCACCTCAAATTATTGCTTCTTCATATTGGATTTGATCTTCCTTTGATGAAATGGATCATGTGTTGTGTGACTATTGTTTCATTTGTTGTTCTAATTAATGGATTGGGTTTTTCATTCTTCAAATCTACTTAGAGGCTATGACAAGGCTGCCCCCTTTCCCCATATATATTTGTTTTGGTTATCGATGAGATTAGTAGGGAAATTGTGGAGGCCAAAAGAGTCAACAAAATCCAAGAATTAAGGCTGGGAAGGAATGAATGCCTTACACATCCACTACTTGTGGATGACGTGTTGATTTTTTCTTCTATATGGAGTTTGAAGGTAATATTTTAAAGGACATCCTAGAGCGTTTTTGTGATGCTACAAAGATAGTCACAAATGCAAATAAATCATCCATTGATTTTCTATATGTGGAGAAAGGTATCAAGCAAAATATTTTTGGAATTTTTAATTTCTCTTCTTTTGAGTTGAAGGAAGGGTTTAAATACCTTGGGTTCATTCTTAAACACGATAATTATAGTGTTTCATATTATGGAAATGATTTTTTTCTAGAATAGAAAGGAAAATAAACTTTTGGTGTAGCCATTGGATGTCTCAAGGTGGCAGATTGATTCTAATCAAATCAGTGATCAAGGCTATACTGATGTATTGGCACTTGTTGGCACTCATTTTGAAAGGAATTCTGAATCATATTGAAAAAATTGTTTCAACTTTCTATGTAAGGGAAGTGCAGATTACTTGGGGTCACACCTGGAAAATTGGAAAATCCTTTCAAAGGCCAATATTTTTGGGGGTTGGGGTTTAAACGATATTTGGATTTTTGGGATGACTTTATTTGCTAAATCTTTGTGTGTTTTATTTTCCATATATATCCTTTGGAGGTGCATATTGATAGACAAATATATTGCTCCAGATACTATTATATATTGGAAACGACGAAGACAAAAAGTACCACCAATGTATCCAATCAATGGCGGGCCATCTGTCTTTCATTTCCTATCATAGGAATAGTTTTAGCTTGCAAAGTCGGTATAGGTTCAAATATAAGGATCATGAAGGCTGCTATAATTGGTTGTGGAGATAATATCTTTCTTTCGGAGGATCTTGTGTCACAACTCTAGGATTTTGGTTAGTCTACTCTCAATAGATTTGGAGATGCTACTAGCATGACTATATGGAATCAAGGGTGGCTCTTAGCTGCAACACTAGACATTGATGAAAGGTGGCATAATCATTGGATTCAATATACGTTTGAATTTCACAAGGCCCATGTTCGCTTATTGGATTTAGAGGATGAACTAGTATGATATTTCAACAATGTTGGGGATGTTTATTTGGAAAAACTTGGATATTTGGCCCTGCAGGAACTGGGAGATAACCCAAATCTTTGGTGGTAGAATTGTTTTTGGAGAATAAGGGGTCCTCTAAAAGGTATCTTGTTATTTTGGCTTTCACTGAGAGGGAAATTCTTGACTTGGAAAAGTTGCAGCTTCATAATAAATAGGGACAAAGACTTTTCTATCTGTGTAAAAGGAATGATGAAACAAATTTCCATTTATTTATCGGTTGTCCTTTTTCTCGTAAATTTTGGATGTAAGTAGAGAGTCAGTTGGCTTTTGATCATTTATGGGACAAGGGTTCTATTCCTAATTGTTTTGGGGAATTTTTTACTCGTCCTTCCTTGAAGGAACTTAGGGTGCTTTTGATTTTGGTAGTGTGGGGGGTTTGGCTTGCCAAGAATGCTAGTATCTTTGAAGATAAGTGTCACCCTATGGTCAAAATCTTGCAACATGATTTGGCTCTTCTCTCTTTTTATAAGTCCGATCATAAGATGAAACAACCTCTTTTGGTTAGTGAATTGGAGATTAACAAATCAAGGCTCACAGAAAGATTGTGGCTTGGGATTTATTCTTCACTTTTCTGATACTCACTTTGTTTATGTAAAATAAAATTTTGGAGAGGGGACAAATAATCTGGGAGATTTTAAATATTTGTTTGCACTACTAAAGGTCGGTGTGGATAAGGATGTTCATGATCTCTAGATTTGTGGGAATTTGAAACTGGCTATTGACTGGATGAAGGAGGTTTTTTAGGTTACAAATTTATGTCTTCAACAAATTGCACAACAACTTCATGCTATCACTACTATGTAAATAATCATCTTAGCTTCACTCATATTCCAAGGCAAAAAATACTTATGTTGATGCTCTTTGTAAAGATGCCTTACTTTTGACTGAAAATCATTTTGTACTTGAAGAATACTCCAATGAAGGTTTGCTTTCCAATAGATATGGAGTTCTTTCTAATTTGTAATGGCTAGTTGGTTACTTGTTGATCATTCTTTGTGCTTTGTATCATTGTATGGGACATCTATGAACATTATAGATTTATGTTTTTGTGACTCTTTTGAATTGGCTTTTTGCAATCCCTTAGATTAATTACAATATTTGAACCGAGCATGATCTCTGATACTCATTTTGCAATGTGCCTAAGGATTGTAATTTTATTCAAATTACTTTTTTTTTTCTCGACAAATATTTTATTATTTAATATTTTAAAAATCTGAACAATAACAACATTTTACATATTTTATTATACTTAATATTATTTTAGTTTATAAATATATTTTATTACAATCATTAATTTAAAAACAAAATATATATTTTATATAAACATTAATTTAAAAATATTAATATATATTATATTCCATGTTTTAAAATTCAATAGTATATTTTATTATAATTGTTCATTATTATAAAATATGATAAAATGGAAATGATATTGTTTTTTAAAATTAATCAAAGTCATAAAAATTATATATAATTGTCTTATTTTTTTAAATTTAGATTTAAAGTGTTAAATTATTTTATTTATTTTTTTACTACAATCAAGAAGATAAATATATTACAATATTATTATTTGTGAAA
>ML806123.1:118688-134522 GCA_009831015.1 Picea engelmannii
AATAATAATAATAATAATAATAATAATAATAATAATAATAATAATAATAATAATAATAATAATAATAATAATAATAATAATAATAATAATAATAATAATAATAATAATAATAATAATAATAATAATAATCCTCCTCCTATGGTCTTTAGTACAAAGCCTTCTCACTTTGATATTCAATTTCCAAAACCTTTGTGTAATTTTTTTTCTTATGTCTAATCTTTCAATTTGAGTTTAAGGAAACATTTTTTAGATTATAAGTGATCTTTAAAGGCCTAAAATGATTCTTCTCTTCATCATTGAATGCCATGTCACATTCAATATATTATTCATCATTTTCACAATTTTTTTGGAAACCCTGAAATACTTGCCAAACTTGAATAATAGATTCTCTTCTTCTTTCTTCTTCCTAACCACCTCTATCTTTTCAACAGTTTTCATGTCACATAGCTCTTTCTCCTTTACACATGAAACAACTCAACTTCATGAATGACAATGGAATTAAATTATAACAAATAAAAACTTCATCTTGATCTCAATTTTATAACCACATTCATGTGCTACAATCTACAAGGCATCTTCTTTATTCATCATCATCACCAACCCATCTAATTGATTAACAACTTGTTTTTCTCGATTCTTTTGATATATTAATCTCCTATCAATTTCATGTCTTTCTAAATTTATATTTTGATTAGGCATGTTTAACATCATGTACACAACTTCCTCTTACTTTTGGATATCCTTTTGAAAGTATGAAATTTGCAATGAAATACTTTGTATAACATCCTTTGTTTCTTTCTTTTCTTTGAGAATAATTTCACACTTTCTCTTGATTAGTTCAAGTTATCTCAATCATTGAATCATCTCAACTTCATTTGTATTTGATTGGATATAAAGTCTATAAAATAAAATTTGTTCTTTTGGAAGCCAACCTAGGATTCCTCTATTGCCTTGGATATTTTTCCTTTTGACTTCTCAACCAGAACTTCTACTTTGCTAAGATTTTGTTGGAGTTCATTTCTCTCTCAATAGTCTACTCTAGTTTCTTCCACTATAGTCATCATCCAAAACTCTTTCTCACCATTTTTTCATTTAGTTCAAATATCCTTTGGTCCTTTAGTAGGCATTCTAAATAAATTTTTTTCTCATTCTCAAGTACAACCATTTGTGTGTGGGATTGAAGAGTTTGTTCAAAAGAGCTTCCATTTATTCTAAATAAATTTTTTTCTCATTCTCAAGTACAACCATTTGTGTGTGGGATTGAAGAGTTTGTTCAAAAGAGCTTCCATTTGTTTATTTGTATTCCCCTTTTCAATCTTTGAATTATGTTCCTAGGTGGAAAACATTGCAAATACATTCTCATTATCTTTTTCATACTTATCCCTTTGCCTCTTCAACTATGCCACCTTGATTTTAGCCTTAGTGATATTTTTTATCAATGTATTTTTCTATAATTCCCATACTTGTATTTCATCCTTCTTTTCAGTTACAAGACTTTAATATTTCCAAACAAGCAATATGAGTAGTTGAGTAGATTCATCTAGCACCTCTTCGACTACTTTGGAACTAAATTCATTCCTAATTGACCATATTCTACCCATTCCTCAAAGTGGATAGAAATGAATACCTCATATTTATGTCCAGGGAATAATGCAATGGGGATTAATTCCTTTTTTCTATTGGATTCTTTCCAACCTCCTCCATATTTTGAATGTCCTTCACTATTGCCTGGCTCTAGTTGGGTTGTTTGTAAAGCACTTTCCTCCTATGTATTTCTTCATAAAACAATTCCTTACTCACACACAATTCAAAAAATTCAATAATTCAACCAAAGTTATGCCATGAAACATTTTATTTATTTCAATGTTGGAGAATACCAAATTTGTGACTACCCATAGTTAAAAATTCTTTTGTTTCTTACCAAAAACTCAAACAATGCTTAAGAAGAAATACAAATACTAATAATACTAATAATAAATAACTAAATAAAAACCTTCATTATGACTCATTCAAGATGGATTTTCACAAGACCCCTCATGACTCAAATGATTCAAAATGGAAAATTTGAATGAACCCATATTGATTTTAAGCAAGGAAATCAGAATGGGAGGACAAGATTTTAGCAAGCCACATGGAATTGTGGGAGGGGGAATAGGAGGTAGGCCACATTATCTCGATTGTTGAATGAGGTAAAATCGAAGGGGAATGATGTTAGCACATGGAATGTCATTTAAGAAGACATTCAACCAAATCCATATAAAATTCGTTTTTTTAATTGTATCTTGATAAAGAGTCCATGAAGGCTTAAATATGCATTATGTTGTCCCTCACTCCACCTTATTTACTCTCCTATAGATAAAAAATGATCATTGCTAACCTGCTTGTTCTCACTCATGTAGGCAAATGTATCCCCTTTCACTTCCTATGCCAAACTAGTTGAAGTCTAGTCCACATTGTTGATGTTTTCGTAGCTGCGGGAGGTATTCCCTCCTCGAAAAATTTTCTTAGAGAAGAAAAATATTCCAAGAAGTGAAAGGAATACCGTTGAACAATTGAAGAACACCCAGGAAAAAAATAAAGTAAAATAGAAGACCACAAAAGATAAGATGGCCCACAAGAAATAATATTAAAGTGGAAATACAATTTCCAGGAAGAGAAGTCGGCCCACAGAAATAATAAAGACCAAAATTAAGAAGTCGGCCCTAGAGAGACGCCCAAATTAGTATAAATAAAAGTATGGGTTAGTTCATTTTCCTAACCACAAGGTTCTCCTTCTGCAGTGTGCACTAGGCAATAACAGCTGCAACTACAACTGCAATTTCGTTATTTCTGGTTTATGGTTCTCTTGGAGAGTGTGCTCTAGTTGGGGAAGAATATTCTTGGTGGTTCTTGGTGATCTCTCTTGTGCGCTACCTCTGGAAGATTTGCGCTAAGGTTGTGTGGTGCTTCCCAGTTGCAGTAGAATTTACAACTAGAGTAGCAGTTGTAGTAGCAACTGTAGCTACAGTTACTAGTTGAGCCAGTTCTTTGGTGCGCTAGTGATGTGCCTATATTACGCCAGTTTTATGGTGACTCAATGGTATACCCTCACTAGGGTTTGACAAGAAGAAGAGATAAGTATCTAGTTCTTCATTGTTAGTTTTTTCTTGTGATTAGAGGTTTCTCATGATTGTATTGGAATATTCTCTCTAAGAAAAGTTGGCTGGGTTTTTCCCCGAGTTTGGGGTTTTCCCAGGATAAATCTTTGTGTCCTCTTGTGCTTGTTTATTCGTTTCTTGTATATTTCAGTATATGATTATTGAATGTTAAAAGAATATTAAAATGCTATGGTAAATATAATGTTAACAAAACTAATGAAAAATCTAACATGGTATCAGAGCAAGTTTCCTTCAGAATAGTGTAATCGTTGGAAGGAAGATCGTGAGATTTGCCACATTGTTGAGATTTGTCGCTGCACAATTTTCTTTGTCAATATCATTGAGCACTTGTTATAAATTCGATTGGGACAAACTCCACCAATGATCAACTCGCCCTACTCTAGCACACCTATTGCACTTCTCAGATTGACTTTCCGTCAAAATTGAATTTTTTAGGGTTTTAGGCTTGTTGACATTTTCCTGGACATTGAACCTTCTGATTCATATTTCTAACCTCTTCTTATTAATGTAATGTCTCAGACTAGAAGACAATTTGGATGATTCACTTGTATATAAGATGAGGGTGTTTGCAGGAAATGTAAACTTGGCAAAAGGACATTTATCCAAGCAGTGACAGTAGATCCAAATGGATATTAGATCTAGTGCACTTAGAGGAATCCCAAGAGTTGGAGGCAATAGTGACAACGTCTCATACAATATAGAACAACTCAAATGAGACAACAATAACTAGACTCCATGTTTTCATATCATGTTTGATATTTTATACTATTGTAGCCTAAGTAAGTGTTGTAACTAGAATAACAGTCTTTAGAGTTCTATTACTACTACTGCTGTCAAATGTTTAGTAACACTTGAATATTTTTGGTATTATGATTATTCAGTAAAATCTCATTGTTCAGTATTAATGATGCACTAGTTTACAAGATAAATTGATCTCCTCTAGGAGATTTTATTGGTTGTTGAATTTTTCCCAGACATGTTATCTTGTAAATTCCATGGAGGTTACCATGGAGATATTGTTGTTCTTGTTTCTTGTTCTCGACAGGTTACCATAGAGGAATGATTGGTCACAACACTGAAAGAGTGTTGTTCTTATTTCTTATTATTGTATTTTTGTTTTGGATCTTGTTCCAGGTATGTCACAAGTGACAGCTTTGAGAAAGAGCTATTGTGATGATTGTTTCCATTATTTATTATTATTATTATTATTATTATTATTATAAGAGTATTATTCTTGTTTGTTGTTTTCCCTTGTTGTTTCTCTTGTTCCGAGCAGGTCACATGCGATAACTCTGAGAGGGAGATATAATGACAGTTGCAGGAGGAAACATATTAGATGGTCTCTAGTTTGAGACATAGAGAAGACTATCCAAATAAGAAGTTGTATAAACGATTGTATACATCCATGTACCGAAGAAGAAGAAGAAGAAGAAGTCAAAACCTTCTAGAAAGAAGAGTACTTTTGTCGGATACAAAATATCTCATATAAATATTTATTGTTAAGAAGTAGAAGGATCTAAAGATGACCGTACATATCCCTCTAGTTCTGTTGATCACTCTTCAGATCATTGGGAAGAGTCAATAGATCCAGAAGGGCCTACCCGAAATTGTTGCAGTGACTAGGAAGAGACCAAGATGGTCCCGTGATACTTTGTAGGATGCAAAGGGGATACATATATATGGAATTGATGAGTCATGTCATGAGGAGGAGTATATGGCTCCACCGATGGTGAGGCAGGAAGCCCCACCAAGTACTAACTCAAAAGGAGATAGAGTTCGGAGGGAGTCACCCCTTAGGATCCAGTAGGGATGAGCATCCTCCCCAAGACAGTTCATAGGAGATCAGAATTTAGAGGAGGTCAACACATGTAGAGGGAGAAGATGGCTCCATAGATTATATAGAATCAGAGGGAGTTAATCTTCAAAGGGAGGATGTAGACTCAAAGTGGGCATGATCTCAGAGAGAGTTAGTGGCTTAGAGACTTTCATTCAAAGAGTATTCCTCCTCAAAGTTAGATGGGAGAGAGAGATGTCTTCCAGGAGGCTAGATCAAAGCTTCAAAGGCTTTGAGGATGTAATGTCCCCATTTTGGGACATTGTAACATTACAACATTTCAGAGTGTTATGCCTACCCGAGTAGCCAAATAGGGGTGATAGAGAGTTCGGGAGATATTGAGGGGTTTATTTGGGCCCGACTTGTATCATTCATCATCAGGATCCATTCCTCACAACTGGGCTTTGGTTTCATTCCATTCCAACGATTTCCGTAATTTTGAGTTATTATGAGTCATATCTTAATTAAATTCACTAAGAAGGTCATACTGGGCATATTACTTGGAGAAACCTCTTAGTGTAATAGCTCATCGGAATTGAGAGGAAGATCATTACAGGATAAGATGATGAGAAGTGACTTTCAGTGGCCAGAGGAGCCATAAGAACGGATAAATCACTTTTTAGAGGTAAAATGGTTAATTAATTAATTAATTAAGTGATTTAATCAAGGAATAATAAAATAAAGTAAAAGTCACTTGGAGGGAAAAGCTCAACAAGGAATTAGGGTTTCAGGAAGCTATAAAGGAAGGGTAAAGCAACCTAATTCATTATGCATTGTTATGATTTGATGTTGAGAGTTCCCAAAGGAGGAAGAGAGCCGACCTTACTGTTTTGTGGATTTCTGGAGGAAACCACCACCATTGATCATTTTCGGTATTGAGAGACACACCCTAGCCCATCAAAGATACCATCTAGGTATTTCATCGTACTTTTCAGGAGTATCCATTGTAGAGTGCATAGCTCAGCCAGTGAGGGAACAAGTCAGTTTGAGGATTTGGAGAGCTGCATGAGACCCATGTCTAGATTGCAGTTTCCTTCCAACCCATTTGAGATCCAGCTAGGGCGCTTCTATTGAGCCATCTATCGTTAGATTTTGAGGGTGGAATCTTACATATCGCCTCATCCAGCCATTTAGGGCGCAACTCTTCCAGACATACATTTGGGGTTGCATGCAGAGTATCATAGCATATACGGACGAATCCTTCCGACCCAGTTTCATATTTGGTGAGACGATCGTGTTGAGCCATATAGCATCATATTCCATTGGAGGAATCCTTTGGGCACATCCAGTGTCCCAAGAGGTGTGCAAACCCCCTAGGGGTCCAGATCCAATGCCTCAAAGACCAAATCCGAGATCCGACACTCATCCATTTCAGCCTAGAGGTTAGGGCACTTCTATTGGAGCAGTTTTCAGCACGTTCTGACGGTCTATCCCTCTGGGTGATTTTTCCAGTTGGTAGCAGTTACCGTACTTCTCCAGAATCACATATTTTGTCGATCTATCCTTGAATGCATCAGATCTGCTATCATCTTCCGATCACGGGTATTTTTATGCTATTTTCTTGTATTCCAGTGGTGATCCATGAGATCTAGCTGACGTTCATATTCTATATTTCCAGTTTGCTATTGTATTTCCATGCTTGAGCCATATAATACATGATATTGGGAAGTTGATGTTCTTTACTTTTGCATGCGTCCTTATATGTTGTTTAAACTATAAATATGCAACATGCACATGCAATAGCCAACATGCACCTATAATAACCAACATGCACATGCAATAACCCACATGCACATGCAAGAACCATCAATATCTCAAACATACAACTGAAACGCATCCAGAAACCACAGTGTATCAGATTTGTAAGACAAAACAATAGATCAGTTGCAAATATCTTAATCAATGGGATCAGGGATATTACAGTGGTATCAGAGATTTAGTCCTGCCATCCTGTGACTAAAGTCGATGAGTTTAGCGGGTGACCCAGAAGGCATAGAGGATGTGGGGAGATAGATATGAGAGGCCAGAGGGCACTGGTAAGGCACCCATGGATCAAGACACAACCTTCATGTAGGTACTCAATGATTTGATAGTCAATCAGCAGACCATGAAGCAGTCTTTGGTGCAGTTGGCTGATAGATTAGCTATAGTGGACACCCTGGGCACACCAGCCTCACATGCATCATAGGGGAGCTCAAGGGTAGGCAGTAGACCCCAGACACCTACTCGCACATACACATCTTTGAGTAGGATTCCCAGACCATGGTTCCCTAGTTTTCAGAGGGCACCTCCAGCAACAGCACAACAGTCGTTAGGATAGAGGCCGCCCACTTAGGTGGAAGACATTGCAGAGTACAAGAGGGAGTATGCAGCGTTGGGTCGTGACTTCCATCATGACATGACACTGGTCAAGTCCTATGGACTTAGGGGCATGGACCATCCCAGAGAACCTCAGAGAGGAGGACAACAACAACAAAAGGGGCGTAACATAGATTTCATCCAGAAAGTTGGTAAATTCACCATACCTTCTTTTGACAGATCGTCCAAATGCACTACCAAAGCTGGGGTACAAAAGCTAGACATGTACTACAAGCTCAACCAGATGACCGAGACAGAGGCTACTGAATCTTGTGCATTTGAGGGACAGTTGGATGGACAGGATGATAGCGCATGTCCTTCATCTTCCCTATCAGGAAATGTTGAGGATTCAACACTTCAACATAGTGGTGACACTTGTGAGGATTCATATGTGTTGGCACTTGGACATGATGAGATTAGGAGGTTGGATGACCTACCTATGAGTGTAGACATGGCTTCTAGGAAGTCATGTATGGAGGATGATGAGCTTCCTATGATGAGTGAGCCACATTTTTCATCTTCTTAGTCACCTATGCTAGCCATGACACATGAGGATATCAGTGGCATTCTTGATATGGTAGAGGAGCCTTGTGTGGAGATTGTACACAAGAGACATATGGATTTGTAGACCCAGGAGGAGAGGTATGGCTTGGAGATAGTTGACCTTACACATACCTATCGGTATGAGGAGAGCGAGTCACCACTCTTGGAGATTCCATTGATGGACCAAGTTGTGGAGACCAACAACTTGTTGGGACACTTACTCCCAGGATTGATCTACAGTGATGATGATGCACTCCTTATTGGTCAAGATGACCATAGCACGTGTCTGGACACATCTGTATGGGATCCAGGCACAGATGATATTAGTAGGGTGAGTGTACAGGAGGATACAGCTGCCCATACAAGATATGGTGAAATTTAGATAGGGGTCGCAGTTGGTGATGGTGTGCAGTGGCATACAAGAGGACTTATTAGCACAGGGGGCAGTGGGCAGTTCAGAGCCTTATATTTTGAGGAGTGTGTTGTTGGAGATTCTTCTCCCTTGCAACAATATACAGATCTGGGAGATCACCTTCATTGTAGCCGCAGTTGTGTGAGTGATGATGGATGGAGAATGATTAACCCTTAGTTTGTGGAGAGACCTATTGTTGTACCCGATGGTTGGTGTTTAGTGATGAGTGCAGGTGATTATTTACCATGGGTTTTAGTGGACGAGATTTTGGTCAAGTCCTTAGGATTGACCAAAGCATATGATACTTTCCAGTCCTACAGTTGGTTGCAGATATTTATGATAGCCTCTCTCGATATTTTTATCATTGACAATAGCACAGGGGGAGATAGATAGTGGCAGGGGACATGAAGATTTGATAGGCCGAGACCACCTAACAAGAGTGTCTTGATTGCATACAACAAGATAGGGGTGGATCATCAGGGGTAGACAGTTGAGGCCCTAGGTGTGATGGAGAGTATCCTAGGCCATGGGACAAAGGATATCTCAGAGGTTGCTACATATTTAGACTCTCATTGGGATGAGGGTGGAGGGATTTCAACAGTTACCAGTAGGGCACATCAATAGTTAGTGGGGATTGGAAGTGATGAACTTCCAAATTTGACATGGGATCCAGGAGTCCATTGGGTCAAAAGTTTGTTTCATCTTATGAGAATCCAGGAGTGGAGGGTCTAGTATGGATACTTTGAGCAGACAGTCATGATCAGAGTAGAGTAGCATCAACATGATGGTCCCTGTAAGAAACTAGCATGGGACCCTGGGATTATAGGGTTGGTCCTTTCATAGACTGATGGAGACGAGCAGACGTTTGCAGGGGGAAGTCACTTTGATTTTCCATTGAGTTTCAGTATTGGGGAGAGCATGTCACTGGCTGGTGATTCTTTGAGGTCTTGTAGTGCCTCACTATGGTAGCAACATGTTCAGTCGGTGGGGGTCGTGTTGAGTTTGGTATGGTCTGGTAAGATAAACCCATTTTGGGTTGAGACCATGTGTTATTTGTAGGAGACTCACGGTGTTGATATGTTACAGAACTATACTCCACAGGGAATTGCAATTCACATTCTGATATGGGATCCAGGGATTGGAGTGCCTGGTAGTTCAACATTTGATGAAGTTGAGTTTCAAGTAGAGTGGTTGCTTGGGGAGTTGACTGAGATTCTTTGGCCATTGATCATTCTACTCATCAGGAGCATGTGGGTGTCATGTGTGGTGAGCACTTGGAGAGACCACATCTTGAGGGGAGTCTACCTTGTGTCACATAGGTGGATATGGGACCCTGATATCATATGTAGTTGGAGTCAGTTATTGCTTGAGGTCAAGTAATATTCCAACAGGGAGGACTGTAATGTCCCCATTTTGGGACATTATAACATACAACATTTCAGAGTGTTATGCCTACCCGAGTAGCCAAATAGGGGTGACAGAGAGTTCGAGAGATATTGAGGGGTTTATTTGGGCCTGAATTGTATCGTTCATCATCAGGATCCATTCCGCACAACTGGGCTTTGGTTTCGTTCCATTTCGACGATTTTCGTAATTTTGAGTTATTATGGGTTATATCTTAATTAAATTCACTAAGAAGGTCATACTGGGCATATTACTTGGAGAAACCTCTTAGTGTAATAGCTTATCGGAATCGAGAGGAAGATCATTACAGGATAGGATGATGAGAAGTGACTTTTAGTGGACGGAGAAGCCATTAGGATTGATAAATAACTTTTTAGAGGTAAAATGGTTAATTAATTAATTAATTAAGTGATTTAATCAAGGAATAATAAAATAAAGTAAAATTCACTTGGAGGGAAAAGGTCAACAACAAATTAGGGTTTCAAGAAGCTATAAAGGAAGGGTAAAGCAACCTAATTCATTATGCATTGTTATGATTTGATGTTGAGAGTTCCCAGAGGAGGAAGAGAGACGACCTTACTGTTTTGTGGATTTATGGAGGAAACCACCACCATTGATCGGTTTCGGCGTTGAGAGACACACCCTATCCCATCGGAGATACCATCTAGGTATTTCACCGTACTTTTTAGGAGTATCCATTGCAGAGGGCGCAACTTAGCCAGTGAGGGTGCAAGTCAGTTTGAGGGTTTGGAGAGCTGCACGAGACCAGTGTCCAGATTGTAGTTTCCTTACAACCCATTTGAGATCAAGCTAGGGAGATTATGTTGAGCCATCTATCATCATATTATGAGGGTGGAATCTTACATATCGCCTCATCCAACCATTTAGGGCGTAACTCTTCCAGACAAACATTTCGGGTTGCATGCAGAGTATCAGAGTAGATCCGGGAGAATCCTTCCAACCCAGTTCCATATTTGGTGAGACGATTGTTTTAAGCCACATAGCATCATATTCCGTTGGAGGAATCCTTTGGGGCGCATCCAGTGTCCTAGGAGGTACTCAAACCCCCCAGGGGTCCAGATCCAGTGCCTTAGAGACCAGATCCGAGATCCGACACTCATCCATTTCAGTCTATAGGTCAGGGCGCTTCTATTGGAGTAGTTGCCAGCGCGTTCTAATGGTCTATCCTTCCAGACGAGTTTTCCAGCTGGTAGCAGTTACTGTACTTCTCCGGAATCGCATATTTTGTCGATCTATCTGTGCACGCATCAGATCTGCTATCATCTTCTGATCACAGGTATTTTTATGCTATTTGCTTGTATTCCAGTGATGATCCATGAGATCTAGCTGATGTTCATATTCTATATTTCCAGTTTTCTATTGTATTTCCATGCTTGAGACGTATAATACATGATATTGGGCATTTGATGTTCTTTACTTCTGCATGCATCTTTATATGTTGTTTAAACTATAAATATGCGACATGCACATGCAATAACCAACATGCACCTGCAATAACCAACATGCACATGCAATAACCCACTTGCACATGCAATAACCATCAAGATCTCAAACATACAATTGAAACACATACATAAACCCTAGTGTATCAGATCAGTAAGACAAAACAATAGATCAGTAGAAAATATCTTGATCAGCAGGATTAGGGATATTACAGAGGAGATATGAGACCTCCTGGAAGGATTCCCTTGTTTCAGTGACAGAGGGGGAATCTAGTCAGAAGGAATGGAATATGGATTTTTCCTTGAGACCAGAAGGGAAGTCAATGGTGATTTCCAGGTTGATCTACAAGATCAAGCATGATGCAGATGGTAGCATAGATATGTACAAATCTTGATTTTTGGCCATAGGATTATCCCAACAAGAGGGATAATATTATGACGAGACACTTACTCCAGTAGCCAGAAAAAGTGTACATAGAGCAACCACAAGATACATGAGAAGGAGTCTCATGTTTACAAATTGAATAAAGCTTTGTACAAGCTCAAGCAGGCACCCAGGGTAGGATATGCCAGACAATTGTTTTGATGAGCTTGGGAATGGTTTCCCCTTGATGGCTTGTTTCTTACAGGGGATGATAAGCTTACAGATGGGTGTAATAGGGAACTCACTTTAGAGTTAGAGATGAAGTATCTAAGTCTGATGTATTATTTCTTGGGATTAGAGGTGTGGCATAGACCAGATAAGATTTTCCTTAGGCAAGGAAAATATATTGTTGGGATCCTACAGAGATTTGGGATGATGGACTGAGAATCCATGGTCACACCCATGACAATAAATATGAATCTTTTGAGTGATTCATCTTTAGATTTGGTGGATCCCACAATGTACAGACAATTGATTAGATCCTTGATGTACTTGGTTAACATCGGGCTGAAAATATGTTTTGTAGTGAATGCCTTGAGTCAGTACATGGTTGAACCTAGACATGTACATTGGATGGAAGAAAAACATATATTGAGGTACATGCGTAGTACTATTGGATATGGATTGAGATATGTCTCAGGTGGAGATGTGAAGCTGCAAGGATATACAGACTTTGACTGGGCATGGAGTGTAGTGGATCAGAAGAGTATTTTCGGATGTTGCTTCAGTATGGGATTAGGTATGATATCATGGTTGAGAAGGAAGCATACATCGATGGCACTCAGGACAGTAGAGGCAGAGTATATCACAACTAGTGTGGAAAGTCATGAAACAATGTGGCTTTGGAAGTTGCTTACAAGGATATTTGATCTAGAGTTGGAGCCAACTATGATACATTGTGACAATCAAAGTTGTGTAAGGATTCTAGAGAACCATGTATTTCATGACAAGTCAAAGCACATAGAGATCAAATATCATTTCATTCGAGACATGGTGCAAAGAGGAGCTATAGAGATCCAATACATATACACAGATGAGAAGATAGTGGACATTCTCACCAAGCCTCTGTCTAGAGTGAAGTATGAGTACTTCAGAGACAAGATTGGTGTGATGATGCATAATGTCCACCCTCGTTGAGAGGGAGGTGTGTTGTTTATCCTCCTTCCAACTAGCCCCTATGGAAAAGGGTTCCCTAGATCAATCATGTGAGGTGAATGAGGGGTTAATGTCAGACCTGATGAGAGAAGAAACATCACATGCATAATCATGAGGACTATGGGAGTAGATTCATGCTATTAGATGAGACTATAAATATGGTTGATGGCATGGTAGTATATGTGTGCTACTAGTTTATTGTTGCATATTTATAGAGACATCGACTATGACTATGGTTGATGGCATGGTGGTAGTTGTGTTCTACTGGTTGATTGTTGCGTAGTTATAAACTATGACTATGGTTGATGGCATGGTAGTAGTTGTGTGCTACTAGATGATTGTTGCATAGTCATATGGATTGCAGACTATGACTATGGATGATGGCATGGTATTAGTTGTGTGCTACTAGTTGATTGTTGCATGATAATAGAGATTGTTGAACTGCATGGTGATAGATTTTGTAGCTACCAATTGATTGCAAGATATGACTATGGTTGATGGCATGGTAGTAGTTGTGTGCTACTAGTTGATTGCTGCATAGTCATAGAGTTTTTTACTATGGTTGATGGCATGGTAGTGGTTGTGTGCTACTAGTTGATTGTTTCATAGTCACATAGATCATTACTATGAATGACGACATGGTAGTAGCTTATTTCTACTAGTTGATTATTGCATAGTTATGGAGACTATTGGACTGCATGGTAGTAGTCTTACGACTATTAGTGGATTGCAGATCATGACTATGGCTAATGGCATGGTAGTAGATTAGTGCTACTAGTTGATTGTTGCATAGTCATGAGAGACTACTAGATATCATGGTAGTAGCTTAGTGATACTAGTTGATTGCTATTTAGTTGTGACAACATAGTGGCAACTTTGTGCTACTAGTTGATTGTTGGAGAGCATAGTAGTATCTTAGTGCTACTAGTTGATTGCAGCATAGTCATATAGACTATGACAAAGGATGGAGCTACCGATGGCATGGTAGTAGTTGTGTGTTACTAGTTGATTGTAAGGTAGTCAGTGGAATACTAGATGAATACATTGTGGAAAGACACCTCCCTAGCTAAGAGGGAGTGTTGATGTTTTGGTAGCTGCAGGAGGTATTCCCTCCTGGACAACTTTTCATAGAGAAGATAGATATTCCAATAAGTCAAAGGAAGACCATTGCACAATTGAAGATTATCCAGGAAAAGAACAAAGTAAAATAGAAGACCACATAAGAGATGTTGGCCCACAGAAAATAATATAAAGAGGAAATGTATTTTTCAGGAAGAGAAGTTAGCCCACAAAAATAATAAACACCTTGAATAAGAAGTCGGCCCCCGACAAGTGCCCATATTAGTATAAATACAAATATGGGTCAGTGCATTTGCACAACCACACAATTCTCCTTCTGTAGTGCACACTAGGAAGTTGCAGTTGCAGTTGCAACTGCAGTTGAGTTGCGCCAAGGTTGTGTGGTGCTACAAAGTTAGTTCATGACAGTTGCAGTAGAAACTACAGCTGTAGTTACCAATTTTGTCAGTTTTGTGGTGTGCTAGTGATGCACCTATCTTGTGCCAGTTCTTTGGTGACTCAGTTGTCTACCCTCACTAGGGTTTGACAATAAGAAGATATAAGTATTTGGTTCTTCATTGTTGGTTTTCTCTTGTGATTAGAGCCTGTTCATGTTTGTATTGGAATATTCTCTCTAAGAGAAGTTGGTTGGGTTTTTCCCCGAGTTTGGGGTTTTCCCATGATAAATCTTTGTGCCCTCTTATGCTTGTTTATCTGTTGCTTATATATTTCAGTATATGATTATTGAATGTTAAAAGAATATTAAAATTCTATGGTAAATCTAATGTTAATGAAACTAATGAAAAATCTAACACATGTTTCTGAACAAGAAGAGAGATAACAATTTTCCTTTAAAGAACATGCTCATGCATGCAACTGTCAACCAATCTTGGTGATATACCTAGAATAAATCAATGATATGGGAGAGAAATATGAAACCATTGATTTAGAAGGTGAGTGGATAAACTGGAAGCACTAGGGAATTTGAAAATAGTTGGGTAAGGAGGCTAGCAATTTCACTTAAGGAAACTCCTATCCTGGAAAGAAAGAAAAAAAAATTGTTGAGTAATCCAATTGTTGAGTTATAAATATCCGATCACCTTTAAGGTGGGTGAAAACACTTATCTTTCATTATTATTCCCAATCATTGGGTTGGATAGGACTCTTGCAGTATGGAGTGATCGATTTGTCTTTGCTAGGCATTTTTCCAAACATAGCAATTGAAACCAACGTCCATTTGTCTAAAATAAACCCAATTGCTTAGTTATAGATTATTTTACATTCCAAGGAGAGAGATTAATCTCTTAGTGAGTGATTTTCTAAGTTATAATGTTTAATGACCAGGGAGGTGATTGATTTATATTTTTTGGGCATCTTGCTAATAATAAAAATCAAATTAAAATGCCAACTCACTAGATGATTCAATGAAATAGTTGAGTACGCATTTAGTCACCAAAACACTAATTTTGATGGTTTGTGTACATCAAATGGGATCAATTTAGCTAATCACTAGGTTGGGAATGCATACAACCATGAATCAAATATCAATTATTTGCTTGTTGGAATTCCTTTTTCTTGTAAATAAAAGTCAAAAGAAAACAATGTTTTGTATTTGTCTAAAGATGATTAGGCATTGATGGGAGCTCCATTGACCTCATTTTTATTTGACATAAGTATGCCACTACTTACAAGGTGTTGTTCATCATCAACAATCCTCCTCACAAAGTTGATCATTAAGAAATTTGATGAGAAACTCATTAACAAACCAATTCCCTACAACTAAAATTGGACCCTTGGATTTTTATCTTTGTAAATGCATAACTCCCACATATGACCTCAGAACTACACTTTATATGAGGTAGGACAAGAGGAAACCAACTAATTTCCAATCCCTAGTCAAGTGACATATTTCACTATTCTTTGATACTTTTCATTAAACATGAAGTAGAAAATACCTAATTGATGATAATTTCTTTTAAAGAATGTTTTCATACTTATGGGGCTCTGAATAAATTTTCATTGGT
>ML806123.1:134572-153692 GCA_009831015.1 Picea engelmannii
GGGGGGGGGGGGGGGGGGGAATAGGAGGGAGGCCACATTATCTCGATTGTTGAATGAGGTAAAATTGAAGGGGAATGATGTTAGCACATGGAATGCCATTTAAGAAGACATTCAACCAAATCCATATAAAATTTGTTTTTTATGATTCTATGGAATTTAATTGTATCTTGATAAAGAGTCCATGAAGGCTTAAATATGCATGATGTTGTCCCTCACTCCACCTTATTTACTCTCCTATAGATAAAAAATGATCATTTCTAACTTGCTTGTTCTCACTCATGTAGGCAAATGTATCCCCTTTCCCTTCCTATGCCAAACTAGTTGAAGTCTAGTCCACATTGTTGATGTTTTCGTAGCTGTGGGAGGTATTCCCTCCTGGAAAATTTTTCTTAGAGAAGAAAAATATTCCAAGAAGTGAAAGGAATACCATTGAACAATTGAAGAACACCTAGGAAAAAAATAAAGTAAAATAGAAGACCACAGAAGATAAGATGGCCCACAAGAAATAATATTAAAGTGGAAATACAATTTCCGGGAAGAGAAGTCGGCCCACAAAAATAATAAAGACCAAAAATAAGAAGTCGGCCCCAGAGAGACACCAAAATTAGTATAAATAAAAGTATGGGTTAGTTCATTTTCCCAACCACAAGGTTCTCCTTCTGCAGTGTGCACTAGGCAGTAGCAACTGCAACTACAACTGCAATTTCGTTATTTATGGTTTATGGTTCTCTTGGAGAGTGCGCTCCAGTTGGGGAAGGATATTCTTGGTGGTTCTTGGTGATATATCTTGTGCAATACCTTTGGAAGAGTTGTGATAAGGTTGTGTGGTTCTTCCCAGTTGCAGTTGCAGTAGCAACTGTAGCTGCAGTTACTAGTTGAGCTAGTTCTTTGGTGTGCTAGTGATGTGCCTATATTGCGCCAGTTTCGTGGTGACTCAATGGTCTACCCTTGCTAGGGTTTGACAAGAAGAAGAGATAAGTATTTGGTTCTTCATTGTTAATTTTTTCTTGTGATTAGAGGCTTCTCATGATTGTATTGGAATATTCTCTCTAAGAAAAGTTGGTTAGGTTTTTCCCTGAGTTTGGGGTTTTCCCAGGATAAATCTTTGTGTCCTCTTGTGCTTGTTTATTTGTTTCTTGTATATTTCAGTATATGATTATTGAATGTTAAAATAATATTAAAATGCTATGGTAAATATAATGTGAACAAAACTAATGAAAAATCTAACATGGTATCAGAGCAAGTTTCCTTCAAAATAGTCTAATCGCTGGAAGGAAGATCGTGAGATTTGACATTGTTGAGATTTGTCATTGCACAATTTTCTTTGTCAGTGTCATTGAGCACTTCTTATAAATTCAATTGGGACAAACTCCACCAATGATCAACTCACCCTACTCTAGCGCACCTATTGCACTTCTCAGATTGACTTTCCGTCAAAATTGAATTTTTTAGGGTTTTAGGCTTGTTGACATTTTCCTGGACATTGAACCTTTTGATTCATAGTTCTAACCTCTTGTTATTGATGTAATGTCTCAGATTAGAAGACAAGTTGGATGCTTCACTTGTATATAAGATGAGGGTGTTTGCAGGAAATGTACACTTAGCAAAAGGACATTTATCCAAGCAGTGACAGTAGATCCAAATGGATATTAGATCTAGTGCACTCAGAGGAATCCCAAGAGTTGGAGGCAATAGTGACAATGTCTCTTACAATATAGAACAACTCAAATGGGACAACAATAACTAGACTCCATGTTTTCATATCATGTTTGATATTTTATACTATTGCAGCCTAAGTAAGTGTTGTAACTAGAATAATAGTCTTTAGAGTTCTATTACTACTACTGTTGTCAAATGTTTAGTAACACTTGAATATTGTTGGTATTATGATTATTAAGTAAAATCTCATTGTTCAATATTAATGATGCACTAGTTTACAAGATAAATTGATCTCCTCTAGGAGATTTTATTGGTTGTTGAATTTTTCCCAAGCATGCTATCTTGTAAATTCCATGGAGGTTACCATGGAGATATTGTTGTTCTTGTTTCTTGTTCTCGACAGGTTACCATAGAGGAATGATTGGTCACAACACTGAAAGAGTGTTGTTCTTATTTCTTATTATTGTATTTTTGTTTTGGCTCTTGTTCTAGGTATGTCACAAGTGATAGCTTTGAGAAAGAGATATTGTGACGATTGTTTCCATTATTTATTATTATTATTATTATAATAAGAGTATTATTCTTGTTTGTTGTTTTCCCTTGTTGTTTCTCTTGTTCCGGGCAGGTCACATGTGATAAATCTGAGAGGGAGATATAATGATGGTTGTAGGAGGAAACATATTATATGGTCTCTAGTTTGAGACATAGAGCAAACTATCCAAATAAGAAGTTGTATACACGACTATATACATCCATGTACCGAAGAAGAAGAAGACGAAGTCAAAACCTTCTAGAAAGAAGAGTACTTTGTGGGATACAAAGTATCTCATATAGATATTTATTGTAAGGAGCAGAAGGATCTGAAGATGACCATACATATCCCTCTAGTTCAGTTGATCACTCTTTAGATCATCGGGAAGAGTCAATAGAGCCAAAAGGGCCTACTCGAAATTGTTGCAGTGACTAGGAAGAGACCAAGATGGTCCCGTGATACTTTGTAGGATGCAAAGGGGATACATATATATGTAATTGATGAGTCATATCATGAGGAGGAGCAGATGGATCCACCAGTGGTGAGGCAGGAATCCCCACCAAGTACTAACTCAGAAGGAGATAGAGTTTGGAGGGAGTCACCCCTCAGGATCCAGTAGGGAGGAGCATCCTCCCCAAGACAATTCATAGGAGATCAGACTTCAGAGGAGGTCAACACATGTAGAGGGAGAAGATGGCTCCATAGATTATATAGAATCAGAGAGATTTAATCTTCAAAGGGAGGATGTAGACTCAGAGTGAGCATGATCTCAAAGAGAGTTAGTGGCTTAGAGACTTTCATTCAAAAAGTATTCCTCCTCAAATTTAGATGGGAGAGAGAGATGTTTTCCAGGAGGCTAGATCAAAGCTTCAAAGGCTTTGAGGATGTAATGTCCCCATTTTGGGACATTGTAACATTACAACATTTCAGAGTGTTATTCCTACCCGAGTAGCCAAATAGGGGTGACAGAGAGTTCGGGAGATATTGAGGGGTTTATTTCGGCCCGACTTGTATTGTTCATCATTAGGATCCATTTCGCACAACTGGGCTTTGGTTATGTAATATGGATCCATTTCGCACCACTAAGAAGGTCATACTGGACATATTACTTGGAGAAACCTCTTAGTGTAATAGCTCATCAGAATTGAGAGGAAGAGCATTATAGGATAAGATGATGAGAAGTGACTTTTAGTGGCCAGAGGAGCCATCAGGACAGATAAATCACTTTTTAGAGGTAAAATGGTTAATTAATTAATTAATTAAGTGATTTAATCAAGGAATAATAAAATAAAGTAAAAGTCACTTGGAGGGAAAAGGTCAACAATGAATTAGGGTTTCAAGAAGCTATAAAGGAAGGGCAAAGTAACCTAATTCATTATGCATTGTTATGATTTGATGTTGAGAGTTCCCAGAGGAGGAAGAGAACCAACCTTACTGTTTTGTGGATTTCTGGAGGAAACCACCACCATTGATCGGTTTCGGTATTGAGAGACACACCCTAGCCCATCGAAGATACCATCTAGGTATTTCATCATACTTTTCAGAAGTATCCATTGTAAAGTGTGTAGCTCAGCCAGTGAGGGCGCAAGTCAGTTTGAGGGTTTGGAGAGCTGTACGAGACCCGTGTCCAGATCGAAATTTCCTTCCAACCCATTTGAGATCCATCTAGGGCACTTCTATTGAGCCATATATCATCAGATTCTGAGGGTGGAATCTTACATATCGCCTCATCCAGCCATTTAGGGTGCAGTTCTTCCAAACAGACATTTGGGGTTGCATGCAGAGTATCATAGCAGATCTGGGCGAATCCTTCTGACCCAGTTTCGTATTTGGCGAGATGATCATTTTGAGCCATATAGCATCATATTCCATTGGAGGAATCCTTTGGGGCGCATCCAGTGTCCAAGGAGGTGCGCAAACCCCCCAGGGGTCCAGATCTAGTGCCTCAGAGACCAGATCCGAGATCCGACACTCATCCATTTCAGTCTATAGGTTAGGGCACTTCTATTGGAGCATTTTCTAGTGCGTTCTAATGGTCTATCCCTTCACGTGAGTTTTCCAGCTGGTAGCGATTACCATACTTCTCCAGAATCGCATATTTTGTCGATCTATCCTTGCATGCATCAAATCTACTATCATCTTCCGATCACGGGTATTTTTATGCTATTTACTTGTATTCCAGTGATGATCCATGAGATCTAGTTGACGTTCATATTCTATATTTCCAGTTTGCTATTGTATCTCCATGCTTGAGCCGTATAATACATGATATTGGGCAGTTGATGTTCTTTACTTTTGCATGAGTACTTATATGTTGTTTAAACTATAAATATGCAACATGCACATGCAATAACCAACATGCACCTGCAATAACCAACATGCACATGCAATAACCCACATGCACATGCAATAACCATCAAGATCTCAAACATACAATTGAAATGCATCCAGAAACCCCAGTGTATCAGATCTGTAAGACAGAACAATAGATCAGTAGCAAATATCTTGATCAGGGGACTGAGGATATTACAATGGTATCAGAGCTTTAGTCTTGCCAGCCTGTGACTAAAGTTGATGAGTTCAATGGGTGACCCAGAAGGCATAGAGGATGTGGGGAGATAGATATGAGAGGCTAGAGGGAACTGGTAAGGCACCCACCCATGGATCAAGAGGCAGACTTCATGCAAGTACTCAACGATTTAATAGTCAATAAATAGGCCATGAAGAAGTCTTTGGCGCAGTTGGTTGATAGATTAGCTATAGTGGACACCTCGGGTACACCATCCTCACATGCAGCATAGGGAAACTCAGGGGTAGGCAGTAGACCCCAGACACCTACTCCCACATACACATCTTCGAGTAGGATTCTCAGACCATGGTTCCCTAGTTTTCAGAGGGCACCTCCAACAACATCACAACAGTCGTTAGGACATAGGACGCCCAATCAGGTGGAAGACATTGCAGAGTACAAGAGGGAGTATGCAACGTTGGGTCGTGAATTCCATCATGACATGACACTGGTTGAGTACTGTGGACTTAGGGGCATGGACCATCCCAGAGAACCTTAGAGAGGAGGACATCAACAAAAACAGGTGCATAACATAGATTTCATCCAGAAAGTTGGTAAACTCACCATACCTTCTTTTGATGGATCATCCAAATGCACTGCCAGAGTTGGGGTACAAAATCTAGACATGTACTACAAGCTCAACCAGATGACCAAGATAGAGGCTAGTGACTCTTGTGCATTTGAGGGATAGTTGGATGGACAAGATGATAGCACATGTCCTTCATCTTCCCCGTCAGGAAATGTTGAGGATTCAACATTTCAACATAGTGGTGACACTTGGACATGATGATATTATGAGGTTGGATGACCTACCTACAAGTGTATACATGGATTCCAGGAAGTCATGTATGGAGGATGATGAGCTTCCTATGATGAGCGAGCCACATTTTTCATCTTCTTAGTCACCTATGATAGCCACAACACATGAGGATATCAGTGGAATTCTTGATATGGTAGAGGAGCCTTGTGTGGGGATTGTACACAAGGGACATATGGATCTGCAGACCCAAGAGGAGAGGTATGGCCTGGAGATAATTGACCTTACACATACCTATTAGTATGAGGAGAGTGAGTCACCACTCTTGGAGATTCCATTGATGGACTAGGTTGTGGAGACCGACAGCTTGTTGGGACACTTACTCCCAGGATTGATATGCAGTGATGAGGATGCACTCCTTATTGGTCAAGATGACCATAGCATGTGTCTGGACACATCTGTATGGGATCTAGGCATAGATGATATTAGTAGGGTGAGTGCACAGGAGGATACAACTGCCCATACAGGATATGGTGCGATTCAGATAGGGGTCGCAGTTGGTGATGGTGTGCAGTGGCATACAAGAGGACTCAGTAGCACAGGGGGCAATGGGTAGTTCAGTGCCTTATATTTAGAGGAGTGTGTTGTTGGAGATTCCTCTCCCTTGTAGTAGTATACAAATCTGGGAGATCACCTTCATCGTTGCCACAATTGCGTGAGTGATGATGGATGGAGAATGATTCACCCTTAGTTTTTGGAGTTACCTATTGTTGTACCCGATGGTTGGTGTTCAGTGATGAGTACAGGTGATTATTTACCATGGGTTCTAGTGCACGAGATTTTGGTCAAGTCCTTATGATTGACCAAAGCATATGATACTTTCCATTCCTACAGTTGGTTGTAGATATTTATGATAGCCTCTCCCAATACTTTTATCATTGACAACAACACAAGGGGAGCTAGACAATGGCACAAGACATGCAGATTTGGAGGTAGTTGAAACCTCGGCTCACTCATTAAATGCAAAGCATGGAGGTTCCGACAGGCAGTCTGCCTGAGATGGTCCTGTATGTTGGTTTTCTCCAAAGAAGCCATGCTGAGTTCTCGTCTAACCAGAGGAGTCTGCACATGCTATTTTATCCTTTTATGTTTTAGCTCCCCCCCATGCAAAGGCCATGCAAATTTAAGGTGATGTCTGACAAACGAGTTCAATCCAGATTTGACTGAGGAGATGCCACACCTTGAAAGTCCTGAGATGCCTCTGTTGGGCGAAAGTTTAGGAGTATATGTACTCAATTTTGTATTTTTGTAAGCATTGATGGTAGAGCACAACTCCCGATTGTAAAGCTTTAGTTTAGCCTCTGGTTCTCTGGTTATAGAAGAACATTTGAGACTTCTTGTTTAATGGCAGCCAGCTTCTTTTCCTTTTTTCCTCTGAATCTAAAAGCCTGGGCATGGATGATCCAGTTGGGTGTTGCATAGCTATATAATGTAGGTTTGATTGTATTAGTTCTGCAATCTTTTTAGGTTCATTTTAAAGTTTATTCGGCTCCAAGAGGATCTCATAACCGAGACTTTTCCTCTTTTGTAAAGACTGTTGGAAGAATGGATGTCCAGAGTAGACTTTATTTCCCCTCTCTTTCCCTCCACTTACTCACCACTATCATTATTACTGGCTTAAGGTAGGTCAAGACCTCATATGTCACTATTGTTCCAGCCCAGTTTTTTGAGTTATAACGATATGATTCTGAGTTTCTTTCCATTTGATCAACCTCTACAAACAAATCGTGACATAAAATTGATGGGTGTCGGGCTCCGCTCCTACTGCAATCCAGGAGTGACTTCTGACGCTAACATTTCTGGCGTCGTTGCCGAAGACGAAGTTGAAAATTTTCCCTGAGATTGAATGACATTGAGCCTCTGATTATGATGGTGCATTAGGCATCAGAGCCTTTGGAGATTGCTACTGTGCACCTAGCAACTCCATTGTGACAACTCCACTGTGGCGAACCTGCCATTTTAACTGTGGCTTTCAGAGGTAGACACACGTGGTCCCATCCACAACTGCCTCTAGTTATGCCTGAAGCTAAGCCGCAGTTGAATTTCAAAAGAGGAAAGCCCCCCCAAGGAGAAGCTTCCACTGCCAAACCAGGTATTTTGTTGTCTCCTTCTGTAGAAACTCCTTTTTCTTCTCCTTAGCTTCACAACAGACCTTTTTCTAAAACCTCCTGTTTCCTGAATTTCAGAAGTGTTCCTGCTGAGTTGTCTCCTCCTGGTTTTGGACTAGAAGGAGAAACCCTTGTCACTTCCCTTACCCCTGTAAGCCTATTTCCAGTATCCCCAATTCAACCTCTTTCCCCTCCAAGTTCTCCTCCACCTAATATCCCTATGGAAGGAGAAAATCCCCCCATGACCAGAATGGAGGCTATTATAGCCACCATGTATGCTCCCCTTTTTCTACCCCAGCCTCTCAACACCCTTCCAGTAGATGGCTAACTCAAGCAACTGCCCAAGTTTACAGGTGAGGGGTACATAACTGCAGAAGAACACCTTGAAGCCTTTTACAGTTTTATAGACGACCATGTCATCATGCATGCAGATGTGTGGATAAGGATTTTCGTCCATAGCCTTGAGGGTGAGGCTAGAAAATGGTTTAGGGCCTTGCCTCCTGGATCTATTAATGGGATTGAGGCCTTGGATAATGCCTTTTTGAGACAGTGGGGAGACAAAAAGGACTTCCTGTATTACATGACAGAGTTTGGATCTTTGAAGAGAAAGGAAGGAGAGTCTGTTTCTGACTTCTCTAAAAGATTTAACAAAATGTACAATAAAATCCCCACTAAGATTAAGCCCTCATAAGCCTCTGCGAAGATCACTTATGCTAGCACTTTTGATCCTGATTTCTGCCTCCTGTTGAAGGAAAGGAGAGCCACCACTCTAGCACACATACAAGATGCAACCGTAGAAGTAGAGTCTAATATATTGGCTATTGACCGATTTAGGAGTAACGCTGATAGAGACATACCTAGGAGGAGAGCTGAAGCTTCCTTATCCCATTCCTCTCCCCTTCCTCCTCAGATGGATGAGGTAATTAAGGTGTTGGAATCTCTTTCGGCTAGGATGGAAAGGTGGGAGTTAGAGGGGAAGCTCATGTACATAAATCCTCAACATACTGATAATAGAGGTTTCAAGAGGCTAGGTAACAATGTGCCATAGGCCTCCCCAAGGGAACAAAGGAGCAGAGATAGAGATGATTAGAGGATTTATACCCCTATCCAAAACAACATAGTTGCTCATGAGGAAGGAGAGGAGATAGAAGAACTCAACTGTCAAATTCATTGCATTGAAGACACCTCCCCTTTTCCCCATTTGACTCAATATGCATATAAAGAATCCCTTATGAATGTCCAAATCAATTAGTTGGGTAAAGGGGAGAAGGCCAACAACGCCCCTAACAGATACCATCTCTAGTCAAAGAAGAAATATGATACTTTTGACAGCCAAGATCAACCCCTCATAACAGAAAGGCCTGCTAAAGCTGTTGCAATAACTACTAAAGAAAAAAAAGCTCAGAATACTTCGTCAGCAGCTAGAGAGCCTGTCTCTGAGGTGAGGAAACCTCCTAAGCCCCTCTCCTCTTTTAGTTTTGAGCATGAGATTTAGAAGATCAGGATTCCTGTGCCCCTCTCAGAACTAGTTAAAAATGAAGATTTCAAAAGGTACCTCTCTAAGATGCTACAATCCAAGCCCCCCCAGCCTTCCACAGACTCAATAAATCTTCAAGATGAAAATCCAGCAGTTGTCCTAGGTCCCATAGTAGAAGACAGATATGATTCATCCCCTCCCTTCTACACGTCCCTGAACATACATGATAAGGTGCTACATAATTTCCTCATGGTTTCAGGGGTTTCCCACAACCTTATGCCCAAAATAGTCATGGAAGAATTGGGACTGGAGGTGACGAAGGCTTACCATGATTTATACTCTTTCGATTCAAGGAGGGTGCAATGCCTCGGAGTCATCAAAGACTTGGTTGTCTCTTTTTTTCATATGCCAATGACAAGTGTGGTCATGGACATTGTAGTAGCCGATGTTCCTCCCAAGTTTGGCATGCTGTTGTTAAGATCTTGGATTAAGAAGCTTGGAGGAAAATTACAAATGGATCTCACATATGCTACCATTCCAGTTTTTGGAGGGGAACACAGGAGGTTGTACAAAGAGGCCCAGTTGGCCTACATTGTTAGTGATGAGGCAAACCCCTCCAATCACCCTATCTTTGCACTAGACACTGATTTGCGATCTAGTTTGTTGCAGCTCACTAATGCTCCTGAAGCCCCTTTTCAAGTCAGAAGGCAACCCCCTTTTAATCACAAGATTCCTCCTCCAACCTCCTCTGTTTGGAAGATGTTTTTTGACGGGGCTTCTTCTATCAAAGGCGCCGAGGCGAGAGTGGTTTTGGTGTCACCTTTTCAGGAAACCATGTCCCTGTCATACAAGCTAGAATTTGAAGCCACCAATAATGTGGAAGAATACGAAGCTCTGGTTCTGGGTTTAAGGGCCGCAAAGGAGATGGGGATAGAGGAGATAGCGGTGTTCGGAGATGCTAAGCTGATTATTCAGCAAGTTAGGAACACTTATTAGGCCAAGCATCCTTGGCTCAAGAGCTACATAAATGAGGTGTGGGACTTGATTGACAATTCCTTCTCATCTTTCAACATCTCTTTTATTCCAAGGGAGAAAAATCCTTTGGCCGATTCCTTAGCCGTTTCGGCGAGTCTATTCAGGATCCCTCTGCCGCCTAAGAGAAAATATGATGTCGAGATAAAATATAGGCCATCTATACCGGACAATGTCAGACATTAGAAGGTATTCGAAGATGATTTGGAAATCAAGAATTTTCTGCAGGCTGTCAACGAATTTTCTGCGTTGCACATTGATCAAGACCCTAACCTTGAAGGTCACCCTTTCCCTGAAGTATTTTTAAATAAAATTGCTAATCATCAGATCATTCAGCTGCCTAGCAATCACATTCTAAAGGGACTGGTCCCTTTAGAAATATTTTTCGATGGTAACGATGTGGCAGTAAGGGGTGAAGTTTCGAATGAAGATGCTGATTCAACCGAGTGTAACATTGGCACATAGGAGGAGCCTAAATTTATCAGGTTGTCAAGCAGCCTGACCAAAGAACAGAGTGCCAAATATACTGAGCTATTAAGAGAATTTTCTGATGTGTTCGCATGGACTTATGAAGACCTCAAGACATATGACACGTCTGTCATTGAACATAAGATCCCACTAAAGGAGGAGGCTAAACCATTTAGGAAGAAGTTAAGACAGATAAATCCCTTGTTGCTGCCTATCATGGAAAGAGAAGTATGGAAGCTGTTAGATGCCCAAATTGTTCCCTTAAGATATTCTGAGTGGGTGGCCAATTTGGTCCTGGTAAGGAAGAAAAGTGGTGAAATAAGGCTCTGTGTTGGCTTCAGAAACCTGAACTAGAGCTCAAAGAAAGACAACTATCCCTTGCCTAACAGGGAAAACATATTGCAGAAGGTAACTGGTGCATCCAGGATATCCATGGTTGATGGATTCTATGGGTATAATTAGATATCATTCATTCCTAAGGACAGAGAGAAGACGACCTTCACCACTCCCTGGGGGACATTCATGTATGCCAAGATGTCGTTTGGACTTATGAATGCAGGAGCAACTTTTCAACGAGTTATGGATATGGCCTTCATAGGAGAGAAAGACCAATTTGTGGTGATCTATCTGGATGACATCACAGTCTTCTCCAGGTCTGATATGGAGCAGTGTTGTCACCTAAGGAAGGTTTTCCTGAAATGTCTGAAGTTTGGCCTTTCTTTAAATCCCAAGAAGTTTGTTTTTGATATGAAGGAGGGTAAGTTGTTAGGCCATATAGTATCAGCAGAGGGAGTGAGGATTGATCCCAACAGGGTAGAGGCAATTTAGACCCTATCACTTACCATATCTAGAAAGGAAGTTCAGGCCTTTTGGGGGAAGATTAATTTTCTGAGGAGATTCATCTCAAATTTTGTTGAATTGGTGAAACACATCACATCCATGCTCAGGAAAGAAAATGAAGTAAAATGGACTGCTGAGCCCAGGGAATCTTTTGTCCAAATAAAAAGGCCATTGACCAAGGCACCTGTGCTAATCAGTCTTAACTATTCCAAAGATTTTCTAATTTTTTCATTCGCTCCTTTTGATACAGTAGTAGCGGTCTTGTTGCAGAAAAATGAGGAAGGTCTAGAGCATCCCATTTCTTTCTTCAACAAGGCATTAAGAGATGCAGAGATTAGGTATGAAATCATGGAGAAACAAGCTTATGCCTTAGTGAAATATCTCAAAGTTTTCAGAGTCTATATCTTGCACTCAAAAGTGACTGCATACGTGCCTTTAGCATTTGTGAAAGATATCCTTATACAACTTGACATAGATGGAAGAAGAGGTAAATGGATCACCAAGATTTTGGAGTTTGACCTAGATATAAAGCCCACCAAGCTGGTTAAAGAGTAGGCTTTAGCCAAGTTATTGGTTGAATCCAATTGTAGGGCTTTGGGGGTTAGCTTCATAAATACTTACTCAGAAAATCAGCTAGTTGAGTCATCCAACAAAATCTCTCACAACGGCTCATCACTAGCAAAATGCACCTAGTACCGAGACATTTTGTACTTTCTGCAAGAACTGAAGCCTCCTAATGGAATGGGTAAAAGTAAGGCAAGATATTTAAATCTCAAGATGATAAGGTATTGCCTCATTAACCAAGTCTTGTACTGGAGAGACCCCCTAGGGTTGTTGCTGAGGTGTCTGAGCCCACAGGAAGCCTAGAAAATTATGTTTGAGTTCCATGGTGGCCTTTGTGGAGGGCATAATTTTTGGAAGACCATAGCTCACAAAATTCTTAGGGTTGGGTACTACTGGCCCACCTTGTTCACTGATGTCTGCAGAGAAGTTAGAGCTTGTATCAAATGCCAAAGGTTCTCAGGAATTCAACAACTTTACTCGCTTCCACTAAAGCCTGTGGTAGCTTCAACACATTTTCAACAGTGGGGGTTGGAATTCATTGGGGAGATTCATCCTCCTTCAAGTGGTCAACACAGATGGATCCTGACTGCGACAGACTATTTCTCTAAGTGGATAGAAGTGGCCCCCACCAAGAGTGTTTCTCACAAGGTTATTATCATTTTCCTGGAGGATATCATAGACAGATTTGGTCGTCCCAGTAGAATTGTCACTGATAATGTTGCTTCTTTTAGGTCTGAGCCTTTGATTAAGTTCTGTGAATAGTTCAAAATTTCACTGACTCACTCCACCCCCTATTATCCTCAAGGAAATGGACTGGCAGAGTCTTCCAATAAAATCCTAATCAAGCTCATCAAAAGATTGTTGGAGGACAATAAGAGGGCCTAGGATTCAAATCTAAAATTCTCTCTATGGGCCGATCGAGTGACAATGAAAAGGTCCCTGGGCACCTCACCTTTTCAACTGGTTTATGGGATGGAGGCTGTTTTTCCCACTCAACTCGTGTTACCTGTAGTGAAATTTTTCCAGGATCTTGAAGGAGAGATAGACCATATGGTCAGAAGGATTCATCAAATAGTGGAGGTGCAATAGATCATGGAACAGGTGATGGACATGGCCCATGGTCATCAACAGAAGGTCAAGTAGGATTTTGACAGGAAGGTCACAAAGAAGGAATTCGAGCTCAGGGATTTGGTGCTTAAGTGGGATGCACCCAGGTAGGATAGGGGAAAACACAACAAGTTTGACGCCCTCTGGATTGAGCCCTTCAGGATCACTGAAGTATTCTCGAATAACACTTATAAGTTGTAGGATTTAGAGGGTGATGAAGTTTTTAATGGCCCAGTAAATGGGCATTTCCTAAAAAAATGTTTTGTTTGAGCCGAAGGCGGCTTCTCATTTTGTAAATATTGTCCTTTTAGTTGTTTATTTATTTATTTTCAGCTTAATAGATGACTCCATAGCCCAACAACAAGGCAATGAAGCTACAAATGAGTTCTTAGAGCATCGCAGGGATGACTCTATCCCCCATGGAGCCTAATGTTAGCAAAAATTCTTGCCATTTGGCATTTCCTTCTGGTTTTGGGCCCCTGGTGTAAATGCATAGAAGTGGGATTTGAAAACCGGTCGAGTGTGTTTTATTCAAAGGCCACAGCCATGAGCGCCGAGTGCAGCCCATAGAAGAAGCCCATTTTGGGCTTAAAATCAAGCGAGTGGGCACTTTGTCTTTCAATGACGAATATCCACAGATGGGGTAGATTGATGACCATTGGGTAAGTTTGGGTCGCTGAGTTGCACGTGGTCAAGCGCTTGAGCTCATCTCCTATGGAAAAAATCACGAAACGATCAAGCCATTTCGACATTTCGACTACCGGGACTTTGAGAGAACAGAGGGTCTCATCCTTTCACTGCATTTCAAATCCCCGAAGCCCAAAACGATGAAAGAGTTCAGGCCAAAGGTAGTCCCACATTCATTCAAGTGATGATCTAGGTCATCCATCCAATGGGACACATGGCACATGATCAAGCCATTTCGGATACTGGGACTTCGAGAGAATAGAGGGTTTTTTTCCTCCACTGCATTTCAAATCCCCGAAGCCCGAAACGTTGAAAGAGTTCAGGCTAGAGGTGGTCTCACATTCATTCAATTTTTGATCTAGGCTGTCCATCCAATGGGATGCATGGCACACGATCAAACTATTTCGGCTACCGGGACTTCGAGAGAACAGAGGGTCTTTTTCCTCCACTGCATTTCAAATCCTTGAACCCTGAAATGTCGAAAGATTTCAAGCTAGAGGCGGTCCCACATTCATTCAAGTTTTGATCTAGGTCGTCCAAACAATGGGATGCGTGGCGGACGATCAAGCCATTTCGGCATTTTGGCTACCAGGACTTCGAGAGAATAGAGGGTCTCATCCTTTCACTGCATTTCAAATCCTCAAAGCTCGAAACACCGAAAGAGTTCAGGATAGAGGCGGTCCTACATTCATTCAAGTGTTGATCTAGGTCATCCATCCAATGGGACATGTGGCGCACAGTCAAGCCATTTCAGCATTTTGGCTACCAAGACTTCGAGAGAACAAAGGGTCTCATCCTTTCGCTACATTTCAAATCCCCAAAGCCCGAAACGCCACAAGGGACCAGGCCAGAGGCAGTCCCACATTCATTCAAGTGTTGATCTAGGCCGTCCATCCAATGGGACACATGACACACGATCAAGCCATTTTGGCTACCGAGACTTCGAGCGAACAGAGGGTATTTTTCCTCCACTGCATTTCAAATCACCGAAACATGAAATGTCGAAAGCGCCTTTGAAGATAGGCATAGGTTCACAACCCATGGTCACTTGGGGGTGATTGAAAGAAATGTGCAAAGGGCCAAAGCGTCGGGTTTAGCTGTAGAAGGGATCATTGCGTTCTCCAGAGACCAGTTTAGCTCGACCTCGATCTTGGTCCTTGCTAAAAATAAATGAAGGTGGATGGAGGTAGTTGAAACCTTGGCTCACTCATTAAATGCAAAGCATGGAGGTTACGGCAGGCAGTCTGCCCGAGGTGGTCCTGTATGCTATTTTTCTCCAAAGAATCCATGCCGAGTTCTCGTCTGACCAGGGGAGTCTGCACACGCTATTTTATCCTTTAATGTTTCAGCTCCCCCCCTACAAAGGCCATGCAAAGTTAAGATGATGTTTGAAAAAGGAGTTTAGGCCATATTTGACTGAGGAGATGCCACACCTTGAAAGTCTTCAGATGCCTCTATTGGGTGAAAGTTTAGGAGTATATGTACTCAATTTTGTATTTTTGTAAGCATCGATGGTAGAGCACATCTCCCGATTGTAAAGCTTTAGTTTAGCCTCTGGTTCTCTGGTTATAGAAGAACATTTGAGACTTCTTGTTTAATGCCAACCAACTTCTTCTTTTCCTTTTTTCCTCTGAATCTAAAATCTCGGGCATGGATGATCCAATTGGGTGTTGCATAGCTATATAATGTAGGTTTGATTGTATTAGTTCTGCAATCTTTTTAGGTTCATTTTGAAGTTTATTCGGCTCTGAGAGGATCTCATAACCAAGACTTTTCCTCTTTTGTAAAGACTGTTGGAAGACTGGATGTCCAGAGAAGACTTTATTTCCCCTCTATTTCCCTCCACTTACTCACCACTATCATTATTACTGGCTTAAGTTAGGTCAAGACCTCATATGTCACTGTTGTTCCAGCCCAGTTTTCTGAGTTATAACGATATGCTTCTGAGTTTCTTTCCATTTGATCAACCTCTACAAACAAATCATGACATAAAATTGATGGGTGTTGGGCTCTACTCCTACTGCAATCCAGGAGTGACTTCCGACGCTAATACGATCCATAGATTGGAGTACCTAGTAGTTCAAATTTTGATGGAGTTGAGTTTCGAGTAGAGTGGTTGCTTGAGGAGTTGGCTGAGATTCTTTGGCCATTGATCATTTTACTCATCAGGAGCATGTGGGTGTCATGCGTGGTGAGCACTTGGAGAGACCACATCTTGAGGGTAGTCTACCTTGTGTCACACATATGGATATGGGACCCCGGTATCATATGTAGTTGGATTCAGTTATTGCTTGAGGAAAAGTATTATTCCAGCAGGGAGGACTATAATGTACCCATTTTGGGACATTATAACATTACAACATTTCAGAATGTTATGCCTACATGAGTAGCCAAATAGGGGTGACAGAGAGTTCAAGAGATATTGATGGGTCTATTTGGGCCCGACTTGTATCGTTCATCATCAGGATCCATTCCACACAACTGGGATTTGGTTTCGTTCCATTCCGACGATTTCCGTAATTTTGAGTTATTATGGGTCATATCTTAATTAAATTCATTAAGAAGGTCATACTGGGCATATTACTTGGAGAAACCTCTTAGTGTAATAGCTCATCGGAATAGAGAGGAAGAGAATTATAGGATAAGATGATGAGAAGTGACTTTTAGTGGTCAGAGAAGCCATCAGGATGGATAAATCACTTTTTAGAGGTAAAATGGTTAATTAATTAATTAATTAAGTGATTTAATCAAGGAATAATAAAATAAAGTAAAAGTCACTTGGAGGGAAAAGGTCAACAAAAAATTAGGGTTTCAGGAAGCTATAAAGGAAGGGTAAAGAAACCTAATTCATTATGCATTGTTATGATTTGATGTTGAGAGTTCCCAAAGGAGGAAGAGAGACGACCTTACTATTTTGTGGATTTTTTGAGGAAACCACCACCATTGATTGGTGTCGGTGTTGAGAGACACACCCTAGCCCATTGGAGATGCCATCCAGGTATTTCACCATACTTTTTAGGAGTATCCATTGCAGAGTGTGAAACTTATCCAGTGAGGGCACAAGTCAGTTTGAGGGTTTGGAGAGCTGCACGAGACCTGTGTCCAGATTGCAGTTTCCTTCCAACCCATTTGAGATCCAGCTAGGGCACTTCTATTGAGCCATTCATCATCATATTTTGAGGGTGGAATCTTACATATCACCTCATCTATCCATTTAGGGCGTAACTCTTCCAGACAAACATTTGGGGTTGCATGCAGAGTATCAGAGCAGATCCAGAAGAATCCTTCCAACCCAGTTTCGTATTTGGCGAGACGATCGTTTTGAGCCATATAGCATCATATTCCATTGGAGGAATCCTTTGGGGCACATCCAGTGTCCCAGGAGGTGCGCAAACCACCCAGGGGTCTAGATCCAGTGCCTCAGAGACCAGATCCGAGATCCGACACTCATCCATTTCAGTCTATAGGTCAGGGCGCTTCTATTGGAGTAGTTTCCAGCGTGTTCTGATGGTCTATCCTTCCTGACAAGTTTTCCAACTGGTAGCAGTTACCGTACTTCTCCGCAATTGCATATTTTGTCGATCTATCCGTGCATGCATCAGATCTGCTATCATCTTCTGATCATGGGTATTTTTATGCTATTTTCTTGTATTCCAATGATGATCCATGAGATCTAGCTGACATTCATATTCTATATTTCCAGTTTGCTATTGTATTTCCATGCTTGAGTCGTATAATACATGATATTGGGAAGTTGATGTTCTTTACTTCTACATGCATCCTTATATGTTGTTTAAACTATAAATATGCAACATGCACATGCAATAACCAACATGCACCTGCAATAACCAACATGCACATGCAATAACCCACATGCACATGCAATAACAATCAAGATCTCAAACATACAACTAAAATGCATATAGAAACCCCAGTGTACCAGATCTATAAGACAGAACAATAGATTAGTAGCAAATATCTTGATCAACAGGATCAGGGATATTATAGAGGAGATATGAGTCCTCCTGGAAGGATTCCCTTGTTTCAGTGACAGAGGAGGAATCTAGTCAGAAGGAATGGAATATGGATTTTTCCTTATGGAAGTTAGTGGTGATTTCCAAGTTGATATACAAGATCAAGCATGTTGCAGATGGTAGCATAGAGATGTAAAAATATTGATTTGTGGCCATAGGATTATCCCAACAAGAGGGATAATATTATGATGAGACACTTACTCCAATAGCCAGCTGTTATCACTAAAATTTCGTCTGCACATGGCGACAAGAACTCTACATCATCAAAACAGCAATGAAGTCATTCATGGCACTGTTCACAGCATTCCAGAAGGGTAAAAAACTATACAAAGTAACCAGAAATTGAAGGGCGCTTTACAGCAGTAGGGTGCGTGCGCGTATGCGCGGGATAAAAACGTACAACAAGCGCATACGCGCCCGACGCGTGCCTGTCCATACAAAAAGCCGTGCATTTGCTAATACGACGCATTAATTGCCTAATTCAGCCTCCCGACCGCTTATGGACTGGCCCCCAAGACGATTTGACCCTCAGATCAGGGTCGGTTCTGCAAATACGGTGAATTTATGGCTTAAGCAAACCCTAAACTAGCCTGTGTCTACACCGGGAACTAGTTACGTGACCGCCTGGAAATGGCTATAAAAAGCAGTGAAGGCTCATTGTTTCAGCAGGGAATTCAAAGTAGAGTTACGATGTCCAGATGCTTCTAAGCCTAGTCTTGGATCACCAGTTCATCAGCTGTGTAATACCGAGTTCTCTCACCATCCATTTCTGCTCTGTTCATTTTGTAAGGAAGGCATTTAGTTGAGGATTCCCGAAGGACCTTCCGCTGGAGGGAAGAGGAACCATTATCCCTTTCTACAGCGTGTGCTTTGGTTTTTGTTAATAGATCAAGCCTTGAAACCACTGGGAACTCCCTTGTCTCACGTTTGAAGTTTGTTTATTGTTGTAATGTTATTTTCTTTTCAGCTGTTAGATAGATTTTATTTCGTTTGGTTTTCTGTTCTCTGTTAACCCATTTTGATCCACAGCAACCTATTCTGCCTTGCTGAGCCCAAAAGGGCATGCTAGTGCTCCCATTCTTTCTCACTCGGCGACGATTCGAGCACGAACAGACTGGCGACTCCACTGGGGAGTTAAGGTATTAAATCCTCTTTCAATTGGGTTCAATTCGCTTTCCTTTTGTCGTTTTTGACTTGCAGGGATTCAAACCGGCTTTCGCCGACCT
>ML806123.1:214356-233369 GCA_009831015.1 Picea engelmannii
CCTTCTAGAAGCGGAAGCTTCTATTAGGTCTTCTTACATCCGCCTTATTCTATTTTATTGAAAGGTCTTATTAATATTGACCTTTATTACATCCGAATACATTGATCTACCTATGTGCGGGTTAGGACCTTAACATATTCATTTCTTTTCAATGCATGAATACTCAAATATTCTATGGTTGTATAATATTTAATAAATATACTAGTTTATATGGAAATTTCCAGAGTTAAAAACTTATATATCCATGAAGAATCGTTTAAATATCCCCTTTCTCATGTTATATAATAGAATGTATAATTCCATGATATGTGTAATGAAGGAGATTTTTTAACTCAAATAGAATTCATGCATCTATATAAAATTGATTATGTAGTATACATACGATTCTGTAGCATACATATGATTTTTTAGCTACATGTAAATCATTATGTATATCCAACATAAACAATAAGATATCTCTAATTCTATAGCTGCATATTAATAAATAAATCTAACATAAAATAGTAAAACACATCTATATAAATGAGGTTTTGTACTATAAAATTTAACATCGAACAATAATGAAAAGAGATCTATTAAAAAAATACATATTTGAAATCGTGGTGCTGGAAAACAAATGGAACATCCATGTTCCACTCAACCATAGATACAGAACAATCAAGATTACTTTCCCTGATCACCCCCTAGCTTGACCATGGCTCCATAAGGGAAAACTAAGCATCACTCCTTAGCCACTGTCAGTTCAGAAAGTCATTTGCCTAACACCATTTGTGCTCATAACAACAAATAGTCTTCTCCACAACATACTAAGCAACGCCTTGTCTCACACATATGTTGTATATATTTTCTTTTCCATTGCCCATGACTTTTCCATCCATTTCCCTAGGGAAATTCACAGCTTTAGAAATCCCTAATTTTTAGGGGCTGCTATTGACAGACTTGTAAAAATCATCTCTAAGTTAACTCCAACATGTTCCCCACTCATGTAGTCATAGTCAAATACTTTTAACCTGGTTGTTCCACTTGTTTTCAGCATTTAATTTATTAAAATAGTTGTCCCATACATGTGTCCATCCAAAAGGATGGTTGGCAAGTCAAACTCTTGACCAACAGTCATAAAAACAATAATTACATGTCTTCACAATTTCAAATCCAAATTTCCATAAATGGAAATTATTTTTAAAATAATAACATTAAAATAAATTGTTTTGATATTTAAGGATGTCACATACTACTTTAGTAGTTTTGGCAATTGTATGCGAAAATGTCATCATTGTGATACAAAATTTTATCTAAACCAATAATTGAAGCTTAGATCATTGGAAAGAATTAGCAAAGTTATGCTCAATACCCACGCAGGCACTAAGTGACACATACATGTATGCCATTAAGAAATTGACTAACTTACTTTGAAATTCAAAAAAGTGATCATTTGTGATGAGAAGTGGATACTATAGTCATGCTCAAAGATATAACAATAAAGTCATAATTGTCCTTATATGTTATTCTCAGTTTTTCTCCTCTTTCTTTCCATCCCTACTATGTTGGCAACCTCAACCCTTGAGGTTAGGTAGTGGATATTTTCAAGAATTAATGTGTAATTTCCATGCTCAAGCCCACCAATATCGTGTGGTGTAACGCATATAAAAATAATTCTTCATTGCAATAGGGTATTTATAAGTATTTACTACCATACCCAAGAATTGACAAGAACCCCATAACACCATCTACAGGGTGCTCATAGGTGTCATTTGTATTCATCACAATCTCTCCTTGCACACTAAATCATTCTAGTACTTGCTCATATTTATGAGTGACAAACACCATCAAATGTTTGTGTTCCCTTCTTCTTTCATTAGTTTATTTCTATCATGTTCTTTGATTAGGAGGACACCTACATACTCCATGCATATTTTGCATGCTTTGATTGTCATGCGCTAGAGTTGCGATCATTATATCCTTGTTATCCATACACACAACAAGCATGTCACTGATATATAAATCATTCACAATTGATCCATAGATAAGCAAATGAACACTTTCAACCAAGTTGTTAGATTTTAAAAAGGGCACTTTGCAAGGCCTTTTCAAATTGGAAATACTTTTAGGTTCCCCCGTCACCACATTCACAAATAAAACAAAGGAGCATCAATGATTATTAATCCAAGCTTCAATTCAAAATATAGATCAAACCATCAAGTGATAATAATTTAAACACAATTCGTACAATAGGTTTAGTTAGATTAATTAATCAAAGGAATCCACATGCTACTATGACTTTGTCTCCTAAGAATAACTTGTCCATTGTGTGAAACCATGTTGAGCAATGGTGTACCACCATCAAAAAATCATAACATAAACCGAAATTTTTTGGTAATAGCATTGCAAGCAAGATAATGTTTACAAGCATTACATTTATCTTTGTACAAGATATCCAAAGGATTTCAAAATTCATCAAAACTAATAATGTTATCAAACAACTATTAAGTCATAATCGTTCACAATTTCAATATCCCACATAAGCATATTCAAATAATTTCATAAACTTGGTAAGAATTCCCTTTAAGGGGAAATGCACCATCATTGTACCTTTTGTGTACCGTGAGAGTGGCTAAGGATAACACACGTACGCACATAAAACACTACCAAGCAAGGATAATCAAGTACATGCAATATATTTCACATTCATCAACCTAAGCACTAGAAATCGTCTACGAGCACTAATTGTGTTCAAAGCTTAAGCCAAAAGGATGACAAGGAGTCTTAAACAATATTTTTTTTTTTTTAAATTAGGATGTCTTAGATCCTAAGACCTAGGATGAAAGACTCAACATGTGGTCATGATGTGTTAATTTAATTTTATAATTTTACCTTATTAACAAATATTAAAAATTATTAAATATAATGTAACCTCAATAGTCTGACTGTACACTGCCAGTTGTACTGGAGAGTTGTACTTTCTATTTTTGTCTTGCTTGAGCCTATTTAGCTCAGCCATCTTCCATTGCATAGGATGCTCTTCTAATTTTAATCTCTTCACAACTTCGTTTTTGTACTCTTCTCAATACATTTGAATATATTGTTTTCTATTCTATCTTACTCTCTGCATTTCTTGCTTCAGAATTTATCATGGTATCAAAGCTTCAACAGTAAGCCTCTTCACATAGTCTGGAGAGCAACTCGATCCTCACAGCGCAGAGCTTCACGGATCTTGAGAGCACGTGACACAGTCTCTTTCAAAAGGTTTGGAGAGCAGTCCGTCATACTCTCGAAAGATCCTCGCAGGAAACTTTCACGAGGAAGCAGAGACCGAGAAAGAAGAAACTTTAAATTTTCTTCAACAATTTTTCAAGAATCGTCAAAGATTGACGAAGAAGAGCTGCAGAACGGAAGAACGTTTAAAGAACTCGCAGAATACGTTCAAAATTGTTAAAGATTGTTAGATAAGGAAGCATCGTTTAAAGTTTTTTGAAATTCGCTCAAATCTGTCAAAGATTATAGCAGAAAATGAAGAACTCGTGTATTTCTTTCAAATCTTTTAAAGATTCACGAATCTTTCTTCCACAAGAGTAAAGAACGTGTCTCAGGTGCAAAGAACAACCATTGAGGCCGTAAGATTCATCCTGAGAACGTATCCGAAGCGAGAAACCAATTCAGAAGGGACGAGGAGAGCGCGGAAAAGGCGAAAGTGTTTCAGACGTTAGATCTTGCGTAGAGGCCCAACAGCCGTTGGATCAGCGAGAAAGTGCACGAGGTTCAGTCCTCTGGAGTGCACAAGAGAGATTTCGACTTCTGAAGTCGTGAAATCCCGACATCGTTTGGACCGTGTTGGCAGCCAATTCAATTTTTTCTATTGTACTATAAGCTGCCTACACCTATGTCTTCTGAACTTCAAATTGTCGTCACATTTTTCAAATAGACGATATTTTCATTTCTTGCGACTCTTGCAAATCTGTCTCCATTAAGTTTCATGACTGTAAGCGTGAAAACTTCTCCTTTCAAGGTCACATTTGCGATCACTATCTGAAATGTCGTCATCCTTTTATCAATATTTTCTATGGCACTTACCTTTGGTTTATCGTTATGTGACTGAAAGGATTTTCGAACTATGCTCATTTGGACATTCTTACTTTGATTGCATAACTTGATTTTATTAAGTTTATGAGGCATTGAGCATATGGGTTTATACTTCATTGATTCTATGAATTGCATAGGGGTCATGATTTATTTTTGTTTTGATATATGATGTGATCCTTAGGATAATATTTTTATGGCTCTTGGCTTGTAAATTTTATGAGTATCAATGGGCATAATGGTTTAAAACTTTTGATTAAAACATTTATACAATGGCGCATTGCTAACATTTGGTGTTGATTTCATGGTGAATATTCGTGGTTTAAAAACTATAGTTGTTTTGGCGCGTTGGCATAACACTCACCATTTTATTCTTTGGTTGGTCAAACGATATGGTTTTGAGCTATGCTATGATTGTTTGACATAGGTGGAATTCGTCGGTTGTACTTTACCATAACTATTATGCATGGCGGTGAATAACTCCACCACCCTCGCATGCGCACATTAATGCTTTCCCCCTTTGATCGTTCATTGTTGTTAGACTGAATAGCTCTGCTCCTATGCATTGGTGAATTCGAACCAAACCCTTACCATGTGCTCGCACCATGGCCCCAGTCGTCCAAGCTGAACCCAATGGGAGCCAGGCCCTGCTGATGTTTGACAGTGCTCACAGTGACCTCGAGGAAAATGGGTGGCTTCCATTTATACAAAAATTTGAGGGTTTTAACCTCTGCGTAGTTCGACAATTTGCTTTGACCTTTGATGGTTGTCAAGCCAAGGTCAGTGATATTCAATTGGAAGTTGATGAACAGTTTATCAGTCTTGCTACGGGTTTGCCTGCCACTGGACAACGATGGTCCAAGAATTGCAAAGTAGAGGAGGTCCCTTGGACACTACTCTTCCAGTCGCGTAAAATCACCTCTTGTGATAAAGGTATGCCAGTAACCATGCTTAAACAGCGTTGGCGTGATATATTGATGATAATCAAACAATTTATCACCTGTGAAGGCATGTACAGGTTTGTGTTCTTACACCACCTTCGTTTGCTTATGGTTTTTATGGGTTATCAGCTCAATATGCCCTATTAATTGCATAGAAGCCTATTTAAAATGTCAAAGAAGTACAAAAGAAACCAGGCTGATAGTAGCCTTTTTCATTATGGGCTGGTGAAGCTTATTGTTGTCTGTCATTTGAGTCTACACAGAGATTGTTGGAGCAATTTCATTGCTCGGAATGATTTTGAGGATTCGAACCCTACATAGGTCGAAAAACTAGTGGTGAGCGAGGTCAAGGTTGTACCCCCAGTACCCTACCATACCCTTCTACCTAAACCCTCGGCCGACCTTCCTACCGACCTACCCCACACTGTGACTAAGGGTGTTGAGACTCTTAAGCCTATGGGAAAAAAGCACAAAGCCAGCCTTACTGTGAATGCTAAAGGGAAAATAAATGCTCGTTTAATTTCACGGATGGCAAGAAATAAGCCAAAACCTCCTGTTGAGCCAAACCCTATCGTATTGAGTGAGGACTTTGATTCAGAGGTGGAGCGTTTCTTGGCTAGCGAATAACCCTATTCACAAGGTCTGTGTGCCGAACCCTCGTATGACTTTGTGTCAAACTTACCCCCCTGCCTACAGGACGACCCTAACTACCCAGGCATTAAGATGCCTTGTGAAACCCTCGGTCACATGTCTAAACCCTCTCCTTCTTTGTCTAAATCTACAGTGTCACCCTGCGATCAATGTAATGCATGGTTAGAGAGGTATTATAATGATGTGCCAATTCTCCAGTCAAAGATTCAATCTTTGGAGGACCAGGTTGCACTGCTTACCAGTCAAAAGGCCAAGCTATAGGCGATTGATAAGAAACAAAAGACGACAGGCTCCATCTTGTTTAAAAATGTGGAATCGGCCACGGCTGTGGTGAATTCTAAGCTGGCTTAATTGGATAGCCTCGTCGTCACACAGGTATGTTTAATATCAATCATTTTTGTAAATAATCTAAGTTTATATAACGATTTGATTTCGGTTTTAAAACAGCTATGTTCATTTCATTTGAATGGCTCTGTTACATTGCATGCGTTCTATATATAGCTTTGCTTTGACTAAATGGAATTTCGTTTTTTCAATCATTCCTAGTTTAGCTTCCATTGGATTTTCATCGATTTAATTGATCTTGGTGTGGATTTGATTTGTTTGATTGAGTTAAAATGGATGCTCTGTTGTCAATCGAATTTGTTTGTGTCTATTCAAGACAGGAAATGTTTCTCATATCCAATTTAGAACACAATCACATTTCGTTTCGATTTCGTTATAATGCATACGCTATGATTGGCAACAATTGTGATATGGTTAATTGTTACGGTTTTATGTCCCATATGACTTTCGAGCAACAGGAATACAATTCGGATCGTTTCCAATGTGACTCTGTACAAACACACCCAAATCGTGAATAGATTCAATTCATAACGACCATGCTAAAAACTCAGCCGGTTAATTCGCATTGGTTTACTGTTAGCTTGAACATGTTATTAGTTGGATTCATATTGCAATGAATATTCTGTTTGAATTTGATTTGTAAAACGAGATTGGATTCACGATTTATTTCTATATTAAACTTTGTCATGATCCGTTTGAAATCAATGATTTCGTTCAATACCAATCAATATTCTTTGCCCAGTTTGTAATTATCACTTCTGTCGATTCTATTATGGTTTTGATCACAATTAATCGATCTTGTCTGTTGACTGTGCAAGGATCAATGATTGAAATCTATCACAAATTTGGTTGGGTTGATGTTGTTACGTTTGTTTTCATTTACCCATAATCGAAACAATCTTTCTATCTGTGGATTCGATTAAACGATATGAATATTTTTCTATATCGAGTAGAAAATGGTTATGTTGGATTAGATCGTATCACATACGATATGATTTATTATCGATTTCAATTGGACATGAAATATTCTTGTTACTGTTTGACCCGATTTTATGGTAACAATAAAACAGAGTATTCTTACCCCTGTTTTCGATTGAATCACTTTTGATCCTGTTTAATGTTGAATGATAAAATCATTTGAATCTTGAGTGATTCGTTTTGAATGATCATTGGAATAAAATTGGTTTTGATTCTTTTAAAAGATTTGATTTGATTCTAATTCTGATCCTGTATGTTATTTTAGACTAGCTACAGAATCAGATGATTCTGTAGCTAAGTCTGTAGAATTAGATTTTTATTGTTTTGCTAATAAAATATCTTTCTAACTTGTTGTTTTTGGTCCATTGCAGATGAATTCGAAATTACATTGGATTTGATGAGCAGTTAGGAGATATTTGAGATATTTTACTTGCATTTTAATTTCCTAGTTTAGTTGATTTTGGGGATATTTTCCCAGATTTTTGTAAAACAGTTTGATAACTTCCACAGGGAGGTTTTACCCTGTGGAAAGACTTATATATACTTATTATTTTTGTAATAATATCATCCTCATTCATGGGAGAACAAGGATATGGAATTTTAATACAGACTGAGGCAGAATTTGATGTTTTGTTACAGCTTTAGCTTCTCGTGATATCAATATTTTGTTTCATGTTATGTGTATCAATTTGTATTTGGTTAATGACTACTTTAGCTATCTTAATCTTTTGCAAATGATATAATTTAATCACTATAATCCATATCTGATTTCTTCTAGTATTTAAAAAACATAGCAATTTCTTGATTCAGTTTGTGAAGCACAGATTTCTCTTCTTCATTGATTGGATTATTAAGTATAAGTTTTTGCATAACAGGTTTCCCTTATTGCAGAGATTTATAAATCATATAATTGTTATTATTTTTTATGTCTTGTTTGTCCTGTAAATAAACTCAAAGAGCAGCGCAGCCTATCGTTTACGAAAAGCTTCTGGACCATTCGGTGCAAGTTTACTTCCTCCGACCAGCTTCGAAGTCAACATACACAGGGAAAACTTGGAGCGTTTCCAGGTCAGTTTGTCATTTATTTGTTTAGTATATTTGTTAGTATTTTTAGTTAGATATATATGTTTAGTATATTAGATTGTTTAATTTCAGTAAGTTTTATTTCTTATTTATAAAAATCAACAAAAACATATTTCGCTGTCTTAGGGCAGAATATAATGGGTTTTGCAGGTTTTAATTAAATCTGTAGATTGTTTATAGTGTACATTTTGTGAATATGTGATATTGCAGTTAGTAATTAGATAGTTGATTATAGTTAGTATAATAGCAATTAGTAGATTGTATATAGAATAGTTAGAGTAGTTTAGTTTAGTTTTAGTTTGTTTTATTTATTGTTAGTTAGTTTAGTTTCTTTTATTTAGTTAGTTTAGTTTGTTTTATTTATTGTTAGTTAGTTTAGTTTCTTTTATTTAGTTTTAGTTAGTTTGTTTTATTTAGTTTTAGTTAGTTTAATTTGTTTAATTTAGTTTTAGTTATATTATTTAGTTTAGATTAGTTTTCTCTTTGGTTTTCTTCAGACCTTAGAGCGGCCAACGGAGCCGCTAAACCCGTCAGGGTGGTTCATTCCAAATGGCTTGGGTTATTAGAAAACCCCGGACCGGTTCCACTCTCTCAATTGACGGATGATCGATTTCGCCTGTCAACAAATGGCGCTAGAAGGAGGGCCCAAACTTAATTAATGGCATGAGGTGGTCGCAAGACTCCTCCTCCCCCTAATCGCTCACCTATAGTGACTAGAAGCCATTCACTTGATAATATTCCCCTTCAAACAACAACTACCTCAACCGACGATCCTCAAATCACAGTTGAGCCAACAACCCTTAATCCTACACGTGGTGACCTACAAGAGATTGTACGCCAATCTCTTATCAAAACACACAGTGCATTAGCTCGTCTTAGGCAACCAAACCGTCCGTGGGGTCAACCTTTGAACTTCTCTGATATCAGAGAACAATTAGGTGACACTAACCTCACTGTGAATCCTTCAGATCCAATCTTAAATCCTGCCGCAGGAGGATCTGGGATACCTCCTTCACCACCTCCCTCATCTCCTTCCTCTTCTGGAGGAGATTCTTCTAACGAAGGCAATTCACCTTCACAGCCTTCCACACCCACTAGCCCTATGGAAAATCAGAACAACCCTGCTAGACCCTGGCTTGATCAGGATGCTGTAGCTGTACCTAGAGCCCAGCACCCTTTACCTAAGCACCCAGAGAAATGGCTTCCCAAGTTTGATCCTGATTCAAAACAAATAGCTAAAGATCATATCAAAAAATTTATGTTAGCCATTAGGCTCTGCAATGTTGAACATGAATACGTTGTCTATAGGTTGTTCCCTTACACTTTCGAGGGTAATGCATCCACATGGTACTTTGCCCAATAGCCACACACCATCGTGTCTTGGGAAAAGTTTGAGTCATGCTTTTTGGAAAAGTTCGGAGACGGTAAACCTCCGGAAGTCCTGGTCATGGATCTTTCTAGCTTCAGAATGAACCCAAAAGAAAAAGTTAAAGACTTTAATCAAAGATTCTTAACACTTAAAAACCGAATCCATGTAGATTCTATGCCTGCTGAAAGTCTTATAATAACTTATTACACTAAATCTCTACATCAAAGTATAGCTATATGGGTTAAACGATCTAAGAAAGCTACGTTGTTAGAAGCCTTCGAGGAGGCCACCCAGATTGAAAAAGACATACCTAGCCTTAAGGACTCTTCCAACAACGAAACAGAGGCTAGTTCTGCTCCCAAAAAGAAGATTGAAATTCTCTCCAGACCCACCCAAAATAAAACACAACCTGAAAACTCTGATTTGGAAAATTTAACTAAAGTTGTTCAAAAACTATCAAATCAAGTTACAGATTTAAAAAGGTCAAAAGAAGCTTCCTCAAGTAAAGGACCCTACAAACCTCCTTTCTGGAAACCTTTTCCTACCAACTGACCTAATCCAACCACCGAGGGCCTTAATCTAGAAAGTTTGCAATGTGCTCTTCAAACAATTCTAGAAGCCCAAGATAACTTGATACCCCCTAATATTCCTCAGGAAGTAGTTGAACAAGAAGCGGTTCAAGAAGAAGAGTCTTCTCCAAACATCTTTGGACACTTCTCGTATAGCCTCTTTCAAGCTAACTTCGAGACTATTCACCCTTATAACACTAGGAGTAAGACAACAAACAAGCCTTCTACCGAGAACCCTACAACTTCACCTCCCAAGCCATCTAAATCAACTAAGGCTAAACAGAGTAATGTGAACCCCAACTTAGATTATGATGTTGTCGAAGATATTAAAAAGTTAAGGGCTAACATTTCTATTTATGAGTTATTGAAGTTTCCATTTTTGTTACAAAAGATGTTGCAAAATATTTCAGAGAATGGCAAGAATGGTAATTCAAGCAATAACAAGGTTGTGCAAAGCAAAGTTCCGCAGAAGACTTCCACTAAAAATAATCCTGATCCTCAAGAGAAAGGAAGCCTTCTTGTAGTCCCTGTAAATAATGTAAATAATGTAGATAAAGTAGCATTAGAAAATGCGAGTAAGAAGCCACAAGTTATTACCCCTAGTACTCACAAAAATGTACCGCCTTTTCTTTTAACTTTCGAGATTTTCAACAAAAATGTGCATAATTGTATGGTGGACTCAGGAGCGTCATCCAATGTGATGCCTTGGCCCGTATGCCAAAAGATTATGCTGAAGTGGAACCGTCTACTCTAAAAATCATACAACTTGATCGGACAAATGTTAAAGTAATAGGTGAACTAAAGAATGTATTGATTAGATTATCGTCTAACCCCAAGGTTCATCAAGTTATTGATATAATTGTTGTGGATATTCCAGAAGTGTATGGTCTATTTTTTAGCAGGGACTGGTCGGAGCAACTACATGGTTACTTCGAAATAGACTGGTCTCACTTATGGCTCCCAGAGAATGGTAAGCCCAACAAGATTAAAGTGAATCGTGAGCGTTACCTTAAGTTCATAGTCACGGATTTAAATGATCCAAATGAACCATATACACCTTCTGCTGATTCACCCGAAGTCCAAGGGATGGACACCTTCTTCAGAAATTTCATGGCCGAGGCTTCACCTATCATCAATCTAGAACAACAGTCCGAGATCATAGCATATGTGCAATCAACAGCTTCTATGCAACAGTCCCATGAGCCCTATGGAAATCAAATTTGGTCTCTATATTTCGACGGTTCTAAGTCTAAAGAAGGAGCTGGTGCAGGCTACATCATTATCGATCCGGCAGGTAACAAGACATTAATGGCTTGTAGACTAGAATTTGAATGTACTAATAATACTGCAGAATATGAGGCTTTGTTGCAAGGTCTCAGAAAAGCTCTGGACATGAACATTCAAAATCTGGTTGTATTTGGTGACTCTGAAATAGTGGTTAGACAGGTAAGAGATTCTATACACTGTCTTTCCCCGCATCTCAAAAGCTACCAGTCCGAGGTATGGAGTTTGATGAATAAATTTTCTGCATTCAATATAAATTCCATTCCTAGATCAAATAACACTGAAGCAGATTTATTAGCTAATGTAGCTTCTAAACTTCTTCCTACAGAAGGCTTATCCCCAAATGCATTCTCCGTGGAGCTATTGTTTCGACCATCTGTTCCTGACAATATCACAAACTAGAGAGTATTTGATGATGATCAGGAAATCATTGACTTTCTACACATGGAAGAAACCTTTCAAGGCGCGGTGATAGATGAACGCACGCACGACGACAATTTGCACGACTTTACGGTAATACCTGATCCGAAATCTCCTGAAGTTCTGTCGGATATGGTAAACTCGATACCCAAATCCATAGTTAGATTAGAAAAGTTTTATGATTTTGAAGATAAATTTAAAAAGACGGTCAATTGTAAAACCAATAGTTCCTCATTGTCTTATGAAAAAGTCAATTTAGGAACTAGTGAAAATCCTCAATGCATCAATTTAGGATTAGGATGTTCTCGACAAGAAAAAGTTGCATTCATTAAATTATTCAAAGAATTCAAAGATGTCTTTGCATGGATGTATGATGATCTCAAAACTTTCGATCCTAATATCATACAGCATGTCATCTCGATGAATCCCCAAACCTTACCCTTCCAACAGAAATTGAGGAAGATGCATCCTAAACTTTAACCGACTGTTCAAAAAGAATTGAATAAACTCCTAAGTGGTAAAATAATTTTTCCTGTTAGGCACACTCAATGGGTGTCCAACCTTGTCCCAGTGCGAAAGAAAAACGGAGAAATCCGACTCTGTGTCGATTTCCGAAACCTCAATAGAGCGTCTGACAAAGATAACTATCCTGTCCCGCCCATGGAACAGATCCTTCAACATGTATCTGGTTCCGAGAGGCTATCCTTATTGGATGGTTTCTCTAGATACAACCAAGTCCTGATGTCTCTGCCAGACCAACTAAAAACTACCTTCCGTACCCTGTGGGGCACTTATGCTTATCGCAAAATGCCCTTTGGATTGATTAACGTCGGTGCTACCTTTCAGAGAGAAATGGACATTGCTTTTCGAGGCTTAATCAATCATTCTGTCATAGTTTACTTAGATGATGTGACTGTATTTTCAAAAAACAAAGACGATCATCTAACTCACTTACGAGCCGTCCTGCTACGATGTCGTAAGTACGGAATCTCCTTGAACCCCAAGAAGTCCATCTTCGCAGTAGAACAGGGTATACTTCTAGGATTCATTGTGTCTAGTGATGGGATGATTATTGACCCCGAAAGGACTCAAGTCATCGCCAAACTTCCCCCACCTACATCCAAAAAATCTATGCAGTCTTTCTTAGGCCAAATTAAATTCGTGAGAAGATTTGTCCCCAGCTTCTCCGAAATGGTCAGACCCTTGCAGAACCTAATTAATAAAGACACCCAATATCACTGGGGATCCCCAGAAAACCAGGCTTTTAATTCCATAAAGAAGGCCATCATATACGCTCCGTCTCTCATGAGTCCTGACTTCTATCAAGATTTTACACTCTAGAATTTTTCCTCTGATTGTTCCTATGCCACCGTCCTAACTCAGAAGAATACTGAGAACAACGAAGTACCCATCGCCTTTATGAGCTCTTCTTTCAAAGGTGTTGAACTTAAATACCCAATGGTCGATCGACAAGCCTACGTTGTTTTCAAAGCAATAAAGCATTTTTGGTCCTATCTTTTGAAGTCAAGGTTGAAAGTCATTGTCCCCTATCTTGCCGTGAGGAACTTGTTAGTGCAAAAGGAGTTAGGAGAGAAGAGAGCCAAATGGGTCACCTCCTTGCAGGAGTATGACTTAGAAATCACCCCAGCTCAGATCGTGAGAGGCCAAGGGTTGTGTAAGTTGGTTGTTGATTCAAAAACAGGACAACCAGAAGACAGTGATAAGTCAAACCTAGGACAAAGCGATCAAAGCATAATTTGTTGCGCACAAAGCCTTGTTAGTCCTTGGTACGATGATATAAGATTTTGTCTTGAACATGGATCATCCCCCCATCACCTTGACCCCGCTAAAAGAAGAGCGCTAAGACTGAAGTCTGCCTCCTTTCATTTGGTTAACGGTATCCTGTTTCGTCAGAGTTTTGACGGCATACTGATGTGTTGTCTTGAAAAAGACGAAGCAGAAAAAGTCTTGCTCGAGTTGCATGCAGGAGAAGCTGGTGGCCACTTCGGTGGTGACACCACTGCTCATAAGGTTCTGAGAGCCAGTTATTACTGGCCCATGCTTTTTAGAGGCGCCCATGCCTTGTGTCGTAAATGTATCATCTGTCAAAAAGCATCAGGGCGGTTGCAAAAACCAGCCTTTCCCTTGCAACCCGTTTCAGTGGATTCTCCTTTCTAGCAATGGGGCCTTGATATCATAGGTCCTATTAACCCTCCGTCCTTGCAACAACACAAGTATATTGTGACAACCACGGATTACTTTACTCGATGGTCTGAAGCTGCTGCGCTAAGAACTGTCAACACCAGTCAGGTAATTGCCTTCCTAAATTCGAATATCATCACTCGTTTTGATATCCCTAATTGTTTGGTCTTTGATAATGCTTCATACTTCTCTACTCTTGAGATGACCGAGTTCGCTTTGGAAAAAGGAATAAAGCTGAAGTATTCTACTAGTTACTACCCTCAGGGTAATGGCTTAGCAGAATCAACAAACAAAAACTTGATCAAAATAATCAAGAGAACTGTGTCTGAAAATCATAAGAATTGGCACAATGCACTGCTGAACGCACTATGGGCTGATAGGGTAACACCCAAAGCCGCGATAGGTAACTCCCCCTTTTTTCTTGTTTATGGAAGAGAAGTTATTCTGCCACCTCACATTCTTCTTCCTTCACTTCAGTTGTCACAAAAAGTCCAAGAAGAAGATTGTCCCCCTTTAGAAAGCCGCATTAACGCTTTGATGAAGCTAGAAGAGGTAAGATCCCAAGCTAAGCGTCAGTTAGATCAACATCAACAATTGATTAAAAGCTGGTTCGATTCTAATTCTACTTCTGATAGGAATTTTGAAGTAGGCGATCTCGTCTTGAAGTGGGATAAACTGCACGAGGGAAAGGGTGAGCACACCAAATTTCAAAACTTATGGCTTGGACCATTTTTAATTGCTGAAAAGTTGGGTCCTAGTTCTTTTCGATTGCAGAATCTCGAAGGGCAGCTTGACACCTACCCGGTGAATGGCCAAGCCCTGAAAAGATACTTTGCTTGATAACTACCCTTGTATATTATGTATATATTTTCTTCCTTTTATTTTGCTCTTTCGTTTGCTTTATGTTTGATTTTGATTTGAATTTATCAGTTTTTGTGTTTTTTGAAAAATACACATACCTGTATACTGAGCTATTCAGACAAAGACGATAAGAGATTTTCTTCGCTTAAATAACTTCTGAATTTTTTTTACAAACATCAATGATAGATTGCTGAAATTGATAATCTGTGTTGGAAAATTCTGTTGTTTGAAAGAAGTTTACTGATTTCAATCTCCGAGCAAAGTTTGTCATGATCATCTATTATCTTTTTACGCTGTCCCTTTTTCGTAAAGGAATGACTCAAAAAGATGTCCCCCTGTCATAAGAAGTTGTTTTAGAAATAAAACATCTCTGGAGCTAAATAAAGGACAATGCTAAAAAATTCTGATGAGGTCTAAAAAAAAATATGTTAAATTTTCAGCGTCACCCCGCTCAGCTATATACCTATGAAAAATAAAATAAAATATGAATAAGAGTTGTGGGAAGTGTTTGTAAACCCGCCAGGATGTTGAACAGGTCTGCTGGCAGCGGGTAAATGCATGCATGGCGCCAAGTCAACTTCGTCGGGGTACTGAACTTCTTAATAGGATATAGATGTCAGAGTGGGTTAAATGGAAACCCTGTCGAGGCTATGGACGCCTTCTGGCAGCAGTGGCCATGCCAACAGTATTGAAGATTCTATCTATAATATCATGACTTGCTGATCTTAAGACTGTCATTGGTTTTCATCTTTTGAAACACTGCTGGAAAAAATGATTAATGACGATGTTAGTACAATTTTCTGGTTGTTATTTTTGAGATGAAATTTTCTTTGCTGTCCTAATCTGAATTTGTTTCTTTTGACAGAGATAACTGCTTCTACCAGTGTGTCGCCATTGTTGGCAGCCAATTCAATTTTTTCTATTGTCCTATAAGTTGCCTACACTTATGTCTTCTGAACTTCAAATTGTCGTCGCATTTTTCAAATAGACGATATTTTCATTTCTTGCGACTCTTGCAAATCTGTCTCCATTAAGTTTCACGACTGTAAGCGTGAAAACTTCTCCTTTCGAGGTCACATTTGTGATCACTATCTGAAATGTCGTCATCCTTTTATCAATATTTTCTATGGCATTTACCTTTGGTTTATCGTTATGTCACTGAAAGGATTTTCGAACTATGCTCATTTGGACATTCTTACTTTGATTGCATAACTTGATTTTATTAAGTTTATGAGGCATTGAGCATATGGGTTTATACTTCATTGATTCTATGAATTGCATAGGGGTCATGATTTATTTTTGTTTTGATATATGATGTGATCCTTATGATAATCTTTTTATGGCTCTTGGCTTGTAAATTTTATGAGTATCGATGGGCATAATGGTTTAAAACTTTTGATTAAAACATTTATACAATGGCGCATTGCTAACATTTGGTGTTGATTTCACGGTGAATATTCATGGTTTAAAAACTATAGTTGTTTTGGTACGTTGGCATAACACTCACCATTTGATTCTTTGGTTGTTCAAACGATATGGTTTTGAGCTATGCTATGATTGTTTGACAGAGGTGGAATTTGTCAGTTGTACTTTACCATAACTATTATGCATGGAGGTGAATAACTCCACCACCCTTGCATGCTCACATTAATGCTTTCCCCCTTTGATCGTTCATTGTTGTTAGACTGAATAGCTCTGCTCCTATGCATTGGTGAATTCGAACCAAACCCTTACCATGTGCTTGCACCATGGCGCCAGTCGTCCGAGCTGAACCCAATGGGAGCTAGGACCTGCTGATGTTTGACAATGCTCGCAGTGACCTCGAGGAAAATGGGTGGCTTCCATTTATACAAAAATTCGAGGGTTTTAACCTTTGCGTAGTTCGACAATTTTCTTTGACCTTTGATGGCTGTCGAGCTAAGGTCGGTGATATTCAATTGGAAGTTGATGAAAAGTTTATCAGTCTTGCTACGGGTTTTCCTGCCATTGGACAATGATGGTCCAAGAATTGCAAAGTAGAGGAGGTCCCTTGGACACTGCTCTTCCAGTCGCGTAAAATCACCTCTTGTGATAAAGGTATGCCAGTAACCATGCTTAAACAACATTGGCATGATATATTGATGATAAACAAACAATTTTTCACCTGCGAAGGCAAGTACGGGTTTGTGTTCTTACACCACCTTCGTTTGCTTATGGTTTTTATGGGTTATCAGCTCAATATGCCCTATTAATTGAATAGAATCCTGTTTAAAATGTCAAATAAGTACAAAAGAAACCAGGATGATAGTAGCCTTTTAAATTATGGGCTGGTGAAGCTTATTGTTGCCTGTCATTTGAGTCTACACGGAGATTGTTGGAGCAATTTCATTGCTCGAAATGATTTTGAGGATTCGAACCCTACACAGGTCGACAAACCAGTGGTGAGCGAGGTCAAGGTTGTACCCCCAGTACCCTACCATACCCTTCTACCTAAACCCTCGGCCGACCTTCCTACCAACCTACCCCACACTGTGACTAAGGGTGTTGAGACTCTTAAGCCTATGGGAAAAAAGCACAAAGCCAGCCTTACTGCGAACGCTAAAGGGAAAAGAAATGCTCATTTAATTTCGCGGATGGCAAGAAATAAGCCAAAACCTCCTGTTGAGCCAAACCCTATCGTATTGAGTGAGGACTCTGATTCAGAGGTGGAGCGTTTCTTGGCTAGTGAATACCCCTATTCGCAAGGTCTGTGTGTCGAACCCTCATATGACTTTGTGTCAAACTTACCCCCCTTCCTACAGGACGACCCTAACTACCCAGGCATTAAGCTGCCTTGTGAAACCCTCGGTCACATGTCTAAACCCTCTCCTTCTCTGTCTAAATCTACAGTGTCACCCTGCGATCAATGTAATGCATGGTTAGAGAGGTATTATAATGATGTGCCAATTCTCCAGTCAAAGATTCAATCTTTGGAGGACCAGGTTACACTTCTTACTAGTCAAAAGGTCAAGCAACAAGAATACAATTCGGATCGTTTCCAATATGACTCTGTACAAACACACCCAAATCGTGAATAGATTCAATTCATAACGACCATGTTAAAAACTCAGCCGGTTAATTCGCATTGGTTTACTGTTAGCTTGACCATGTTATTAGTTGGATTCATATTGCAATGAATATTCTGTTTGAATTTGATTTGTAAAACGAGATTGGATTCACGATTTATTTCTATATTAAACTTTGTCATGATCCGTTTGAAATCAATGATTTCGTTCAATACCGATCAAGATTATTTGCCCAGTTTGTAATTATCACTTCTGTCGATTCTATTATGGTTGTGATCACAATTAATCGATCCTATCTGTTGACTATGCAAGGATCAATGATTGAAATCTATCACAAATTTGGTTGGGTTGATGTTGTTATGTTTGTTTTCATTTACCCAAAATAGAAACAATCTTTCTATCTGTGGATTCGATTAAACGATATGAATCTTTTGCTATATCGAGTAGAAAATGGTTATGTTGGATTAGATTGTATCACATATGATATGATTTATTATCGATTTCAATTGGACATGAAATATTCTTGTTACTGTTTGACCCGATTTTATGGTAACAGTAAAACAGAGTATTCTTACCCCTGTTTTCGATTGAATCACTTTTGATCTTGTTTAATGTTGAATGATAAAATCATTTGAATCTTAAGTGATTTGTTTTGAATGATCATTGGAAGAAAATTGGTTTTGATTCTTTTAAAAGATTTTATTTGATTCTAATTCTGATCCTGTATGTTATTTTAGACTAGCTACAGAATCAGATGATTCTGTAGCTAAGTCTGTAGAATTAGATTTTTATTGTTTTGCTAATAAAATATCTTTCTAACTTGTTGTTTTTGGTCCATTGTAGATGAATTTGAAATTACATTGGATTTGATGAGCAGTTAGGAGATATTTGAGATATTTTACTTGCATTTTAATTTCCTAGTTTAGTTGATTTTGGGGATATTTTCCCAGATTTTTATAAAATAGTTTGATAACTGCCACGGGGAGGTTTTATCCTGTGGAAAGACTTATATATACTTATTATTTTTGTAATAATATCATCCTCATTCGTGGGAGAACAAGGATATGGAATTTTAATACAGACTGAGGCAGAATTTGATGTTTTGTTACAGCTTTAGCTTCTCGTGATATCAATATTTTGTTTCATGTTATGTGTATCAATTTGTATTTGGTTAATGACTACTTTAGCTATC
>ML806123.1:233419-244428 GCA_009831015.1 Picea engelmannii
TTCTGGACCATCCGGTGCAAGTTTACTTCCTCCGACCAGCTTCGAAGTCAACATACACAGGGCAAACTTGGAGCGTTTCCAGGTCAGTTTGTCATTTATTTGTTTAGTATATTTGTTAGTATTTTTAGTTAGATATATATGTTTAGTATATTAGATTGTTTAATTTTAGTAAGTTTTATTTCTTATTTATAAAAATCAACAAAAACATATTTCGTTGTCTTAGGGCAGAATATAATGGGTTTTGCAGGTTTTAATTAAATCTGTAGATTGTTTATAGTGTACATTTTGTGAATAAGTGATATTGCAGTTACTAATTAGATAGTTGATTAGAGTTAGTATAATAGTAATTAGTAGATTGTATATAGAATAGTTAGAGTAGTTTAGTTTAGTTTTAGTTTGTTTTATTTATTGTTAGTTAGTTTAGTTTCTTTTATTTAGTTAGTTTAGTTTGTTTTATTTATTGTTAGTTAGTTTAGTTTCTTTTATTTAGTTTTAGTTAGTTAGTTTTATTTAGTTTTAGTTAGTTTAATTTGTTTTATTTAGTTTTAGTTATATTAGTTAGTTTAGATTAGTTTTCTCTTTGGTTTTCTTCAGACCTTAGAGCGGCCAACGGAGCTGCTAAACCCGTCAGGGTGGTTCATTCCAAACGGCTTGGGTTATTAGACAACCCCGGACCGGTTCCACTCTCTCAGTTGATGGACGGTCGATTTCTCCCATCAACAGACCATCCATCAAGAGACACGTGACGAGATCCTATTCCATCGCAAAATCGGTAATCAGGAGTTGGATGCGCAAAGGCAATTGCACTCCAAAAACTCTGATACGCGATATCGCGAAATCCTGAGAGGACTTGTGAGTCATCCATCTCAGAGGACAGGTGGAAGCAAATCCAAGCCATCACTCCATCGGCATTTCGGAGTTCGCAGTTTTGAAAGACCAACGCAACAAGAGTTCGAAACTCACAAAATTGCGATTCTCGAAATAGCGATCAGATCTCAGCCGTCCATTTGACTGGACACGTGGCGGACATCGAGGAAACCGTCGACGTTTCGGCATTCGGGGTTTCAAGTTGTCAGAGAAATTTGGCGTCACAAGTCACGAAATCGCGAAACGACGCGGACCGTCAATCTTGTGGGGACGCGTGGCATAAATCCGAGGACTCGGGAAAAGTTCCGAAAAGGAAAGGGCCATCGGCGCATCGGGATTCGGCAAATTGCGAATCCTGAGAACAAGTGATCGGGTTTCTTTATGGTGAAAACCCCATAAACGATCAGAGCCGTCCATTTTGAGGAGACACGTGGGCAATATCGGGAGAGCCCATCGACGCATCGGGATTCGGCGTTTCATGAATCCTGAGGACAAGAAACATGAGCACTTCTGAACTCCGAAGTCCAACATCCTGACAGGAGATAAACTCCGTTGTGGGGCCCAACTGACGTCATCTCGTCAAAACGAAGGATCGAGAATCTCTACAGGGAAATCCCCGAAGCAGACTTCAGTAGTCCATCTGTTCAGGATGCGTGGCAAAGATCGAGGCTTTCGGAAAATTTCCCGAAAACAGAGTCAATCGGCATTACGGGATTCGAAAAATCGCGGATCCTGGAGACGAGAAGTCCGGAACATATCAAATCGCGAATTCGCGAGGAGAAATTAGGACCATCCATCTGTTAGGACGCATGGAGGCGATCAAAGCAATCACGAAATTTCCCGAAAGGAAAGCGCCATCGGTAAATCGGAGATCGGGGAATCGAGGAGTCAAAAGAACTCATCATGAGAACTCGCGAAATCTCAATTCGCGATATCCCGATAAGATCTGGACCATCAGATCACACAAGATCTAGACCGTCGAATTGTCCAAAGACAATCTTTTGCATTTCGGCGATTTGAAAGTCAAAGAGTCGAAAAAGCCCGTAGCGCTTTAACAGTAAGGCGTGTGGTCACATTGCAAGGAGACTAAAGGAAAATTCAAGCCCGATAAGCTCCCTTCGGCCATCGGAAAATCGACAAATCGACAATCGGAGGTAAATCCGAAATTTCCCTCTGTTTTTTATTCTACAATTTTTTTTATGGCATCATCTAGCAACTTAGGACCAACTCAGGGTCCGATTCTACTGGGAAAGAATTATGAGTTTTGGTCTCTTCGGATGAGATCATTCTTGCAAGCACAAGAGTGTTGGGAACCAGTGGATCTTGGATATGTGGAACCGGATCCAGCCGCCCTCGCTGCCATGACAAATGCGCAGAGAATTGCTCAGGAAACACTGAGGAACAAAGAAAATAAAGCAAAATTCTGGATTCAAAACTCTGTGGATGATTCGATTTTCTCGAAAATCATAGGCGCTGGTACTTCAAAACAAGCCTAGGACATCCTTAAATCTTCCTACCAAGGAAATGACAGGGTCAAAACAATTAAACTACGGACCTTGTGGATGCAATTTGAGACTCTAAGGATGACAAAATCCGAAATTGTAGATCAGTTCATGACCAGATTCATGGGAATCGTGAACTAGATTAGACTGATTGGTGAAACCATCACTGATCAACGAATTGTTGAGAAAACTCTCATAAGTCTACCCAAGAAATTTGAAATGGTTGTAACAACAATCCTTGAATCCAAGGATCTGTCAAGATTTCCAACATATGAATTAATTGGTTCTCTGGTGACACATGAGACCAGACTGCATCTTACAGATGAGTCAATCTCCAATGCTTTCAAAACTCAATTCTCCTTCAGCAGAGGGAGAGGTAGAGGAAGAAGCAGAGGTCACCAAGGAAGAGGGAGCAATCAAAGTAACTCTCACTTCAGTGGAGGCAATAGACAACAATATTCGAATCAAAATTTCCAAGGTCAAAGACATCAGCAACAAAATCAACATCAGAATTTCCAGCCTCAAAGAGGTAGAGGGAGAAGATCAAATGACAAAAAAAGCATATAATGTTATTACTGCAAAAAGTATGGGCACTATGAATCTGAATGTAGGAAGAAGCAAGCAGATCAGCTCTTAGGCAGAGCACATGTGTCAAATCACACGGGAAAAAACTCAGGAGGTATGTTTCTCTCATGTCACAAGACTGAACAACAACCTAAAGATCTCTGGTTGTTGGACAATGGATGCAGCAATCACATGACAAGTAAAAAAGACTTACTTTCATGCATTGATTCTTCAATCTCATCTGATATTACACTTGGAAATGATTACTTAGTCAAGGTTCAAGGAAAAGGAACTGTTCATATTCTTACTAAACAGAATGTAAAGAAATACATAAACAATGTCTATCATGTTCCAGATTTAAAACATAATTTGCTAAGTGTAGGACAACTTATTGAACATGGCTATAAGGTACTTTTTGAGGGAACATCTTGTAAGATATATGACAAAATCCCAAGCAGAAAATTGATTTCTGAAATCCATATGACTCCAAATAGGATGTTTCCCCTTACCCTCAGAACTGCAAATCTGAGTCAACCATATGCACAGAGTGCATCAACCCTGAATGAGACTATGGTTTGGCATACAAGATTTGGACATCTACCATTTCAGAGTCTAAGTCTTCTTCGGAGAAACTCCATGGTCAAAGGTCTACCTATCTTTAAAGAGCAAATTCCCCCATGTGAGTCTTGCATACTTGGAAAACACAAGAGAACCAGTTTTCCACAGTCTTCCAATCAGGCCAAACAACATCTTGAACTTGTTCACACTGACCTATGTGGACCAATGCAAACAGAGTCAATAGGTGATAGTTTTTACTTTCTAACGTTTATTGATGATTTTAGCAGGAAAATATGGATCTATTTTCTCAGACACAAGTCTGAAACATTTGCAAAATTCAAAGAATTCAAGGCAGAAGCTGAAAAACAGAGTGGCAAATATATCAAAGCACTCAGCTCAGATGGAGGAGGAAAATACAACTCCAGATAATTTGCAAATTTCTGCAAATCTCAAGGCATTATCATGCAAACAACAACCAGGTATACTCCACAACAGCATGGAGTGGCTGAAAGGAAAAATCAGATAATAATGAATATGGCAAGAACACTTCTTAAAGAGAAATGTTTGTCAAACATTTTTTGGGTTGAAGCAGTAGCATGCTCAGTTTATCTCTTGAATAGATCACCAACCACAAGTCTGAAGATGAAAGTTCCCCAAGAAGCATGGAGTGGGACAAAGCTCAATGTAGCGCATCTAAGGACATTTGGATGCATAGCATATGCTCACATACCTTTCGAATTAAGGAAGAAACTTGCTGACAAAAGTGAAAAATGTATTTTCACTGGCTATAGTGAAACATCCAAAGCTTATAGGCTTTACAATCCCATCACCAAGAAATTAATTCTCAGCAGAGATGTATAATTTCTGGAAAATAAATTCTGGAATGATTCTGAAAATCAGCAAGTGGACAGTCAAAATCCATTGCTACCAAGTTCTGAAAACACAGAAAATTCAGAACAACAAGCACCTCACACTTTTCTTCCAAGATTGCAAGTACAAAGACAACCTGAAAATTCTCAGGATAACTCAACTTCCAGCAGAGAATCATTTTCTGAACCACAGAATCAGAGAACTCGAAGATTGAGAGAAATCCATCAGCAGTTGGATGACTTTGAGCAACACAATATTTTTTCTTTAATGTCATGTCAACCTACATCCTTTAAGGAAGCAGCTAAGGAGCCACATTGGGTTCAAGCCATGAACCAAGAAATTGACTTCATTGAGAAGAACAAGACATGGGATCTTGTTGATTTGCCAAGACACAAGAAGAGTATTGGTGTCAAGTGGGTTTACAAAACTAAACTCAATGAAAAATGGCAGATTGAAAAGCACAAGGTAAGACTTGTTGCCAAAGGATTCTCACAACAACCAGGTACTGATTATGGTGAAACTTTTTCTCCAGTAGCAAGATTAGACACTGTAAGGACTCTATTGGCCATAGCAGCACAACACAAATGGCAAGTATACCAGATGGATGTCAAGTCAGCATTCTTGAATGGTTTCTTAGAAGAAGAATTTTGTGTCGATCAACCACCTGGATTTGAAGTCCAAGAGCACCCAGCCAAAGTGTATCGGTTGAAGAAAGTCTTGTATGGCTTAAAACAAGCTCCAAGAGCTTGGTACAACAGAATTGACAGTTATCTGATCAAAAGTGGTTTCAGCAGAAGCCAAAATGAGCCAACTCTTTACACCAAAACAGATCAGCACGGTAAAATTCTAATTGTATGTTTATATGTTGATGACATGATCTACACAGAAAATCTTGAGTTAACAAATTTCAAACATGCCATGCAATCTGAGTTTGAGATGACAGATCTTGGCATAATGAAATATTTTTTAAGGATTGAGGTTCATCAATCAGCCAAAGGCATTTTTGTCTATCAGCAAAAGTATGCAGCAGACATCATCAAAAGATTTCGCATGGAAGGATGCAATCCAACAGAAACCCCCATACCATTAGGCACAAAATTGAGCAAGAATGATGAAGGTCCTACAGTGGACTCTACTTTATACAAAAGTTTAGTAGGCAGTTTGTTGTATCTTACAGTAACTAGGCCTGACATTATGTATGCAGCCAGCCTTGTTTCCAGATTCATGGAATCACCCAAAGATTCGCATTGGAAAATGGCAAAACGAATTTTGAGATATGTTGCAGGAACTCTCAATTTTGGCTTATGGTACACTAAATCTGATAGTAATCAACTTTCTGGTTACACAGACAGTGATTTTGCAGGCAACCTAGATGACAGGAAAATCACATCTGGACATGTTTTAGTTGGGGCACGAACCTGATTTCATGGGCATCAAAGAAGTAGCCAATTGTTTCAATATCTTCTGCAGAGGCAAAGTATGTCGTTGCTACCTCAGCTTCATGTCAAGCTATATGGTTGAGAAGAATATTGAAGGATATGTCACATATAGAAAATGATCCAACTCCTATTTTCTTTGATAATACTTCAGCAATTGCTTTATCCAAAAATCATGTGTTTCACAAGAAAAGCAAACACATTGACACTCGTTTTCATTTCATATGCGAGCTAGTCAATAATGGGGATATTGCACTACAATTTTGTGGTTCTCGAGATCAACTTGTTGATATCTTTACAAAGCCACTAGGAAAGTCAGTTTTTTATTTTCAGAGACAACACTTAGGCATAGTCAGTGCTGATGATTGTAACTGTTGAGTTTAAGAGGGAGTATTAAATATAATGTAACCTCAACAGTATGACTGTACATTGCCAGCTGTACTGGAGAGTTGTACTTTCTATTTTTGTCTTGCTTGAGCCTATTTAGCTCAGCCATCTTCCATTGCATAGGATGCTCTTCTAATTGTAATCTCTTCACAACTTCGTTTTTGTACTCTTCTCAATACATTTGAATATACTGTTTTCTGTTTTATCTTACTCTCTGCATTTCTTGCTTCATAATTTATCAAAAATGTCTATAACCATCTAATAATTTTATTTCCTATAAATAAATACAAATATAATGATTTTATTCACTATGAATAAATATTAGTACTGAATATACAAATATACAAATGCAACAAGGTTTTTTTTAAGAACATATGAACTTTATTTATGAAATTATAACACTATGAATAAATACAAATATATAGATATACCACTGCAACAAAGTGTTATTTAAGAGCCCAATATCAACATATGAACTTTATTTATGAGATTATATGCAACACATGTATAAAGAACACTGTTATTTGCAGATAGCAAAACGGATGTATGGGATTTTCTATGCTAATTAAACAAAATATTATGCCTGGAAAGAGATAAAGCAAGTCTGTGATCTTGTTAATTGTTGATTTTGTTATTTGTATCAACTGAATTAACCTGAAATGAACATAATCACTTTTGTTTCAATTCGATTTGTTAAATGACTACTTCTGCAATGTGAACTGCCACTAATGGAAAATATTTGAAATTACCTCGAATGCATTAAAATATAAATCCATGGTTGTAAGCTATAGCTTGGAGTTTCAAGATAAAATCTACAATTGCACTTGTATTCTGGTCGTGGAATACGTAAACAGTAGTCTAATATTTCCCAAAACAAAGGTGGCGTAATTTAACTAACCATGAATTCAAAACCTTTGGAGTACAATCATCTCCATCGAACTAAAATATTGCGAGTATAGCTCCCCATACTGATATTTTCTCAAATTTTCTACTGAGTTTGGAAGAATAAACTGGCCATAGATTCCTCTGTATATATGTTAGATTCGTACATAAATATAGATCGAAAATAGATACTCAGCGTTCCCTCGATTCTGTATGTCTTATTTTCGCCTTTTTGTTTCTCTGATGTTCAGTCGTTTCTGTATTGATTCACTGGTTTATCATGTATTTGTCATTGTTTTCTGAAATTTGAATTTGGCAAGCACGCCAGCTCAATCATTTTATGACTTCCATGGTCGTATTGTACCCTGCATGCATGAAGAAGAGTAACCTGAGTTGGAAAGTCTCACTTAATCCAAAAGTAACAAACAAAATTTCTAAATACATGCATATTATATATAATAATAATAATAATTCGTTTTTAAGTTCATGGCTAAGTCAAACATCAAATTGATGTATGACAAATTGATGTATGAGATGAGATTCTTGATTGTCGATATTATATATAATAATAATAATCTATTTTTAAGGTCACAGCGAAGCCAGACATCAAATTAGTGTATGAGATGAAACTCTTGGTTGTGGGACAAAGAGAGTCTTCCACCCAACAATTTCACTGGTAAAACCTACCGAAATATACTAACTCTCTGAATTTGAACTTGTGATCTTTTATTGTAAATTAAATTATGGAAAAGAGTCATTCCTTATTATCAGACATATTTGTTAATGTGGTCGATGGAGAAACCGCTGCAAAATCTACAGACTCGGACGCCGTCTGAGAACAAATACTTGATGAGACTGGTGGATACCCACGTAGGTTAACCATTGAAGGTGTAGCTGTTACAGCGTTCTGGTCTTGACTGCACCTGTATCTCACAAGTTCGGCTCTAACGACATTGAGTTCTGATTGTAAAGACTGGATTTGGTGTTGAAGTGTGGATATTACACCCATAGATCCATAGACTGGGTCTCTCAGTCTCGCATTTGCCTCGTAAACAAGACTGTTTGCTGTGTCTGATCGCTGGCTCTCTGGAACTTCCTACATATCAACAAGCGAAACCAGATATTGATGAATGTAGTGTTTAAGAAAACAAATAAGATACTTCATTCAATTTATTTCTCATTCCAAAGATGAATATTTTAGGAGCTATTATTGGCATTTTCAATGTGGTTAACACAAATAAATGAATACATATTTGCCAATCACACATGTGGAAATGATAAATTTGTTATGATCGTGGAGTAGCTTAGTAAACAACCAAATATCCAACTATTAGAATCTCAATGATGAGAATTCGAATTAAAATTTCTAAAAACTTGGTTGAATTAAAATTTCTCTCAGCCCACAAACTTCAAACAAACTTAGTTGTTAAACTAAACCTGAAATAACACAACACTATCATTTAACAACCAAACCTGGAATAGCACAACACTATCAACTTAAAACTCGCATTACACTAATCAATCTCTCACATAACATAATGATAAATAGCATTGTGCAACAATCACCTTTAATCTTCATGGCTCAATCACAACACTATCATTTAACAACCAAACCTGGAATAGCAATAACACTATCATCTTAAAGCTCCCATTACACTAATCAATCTCTCACATAACATAATAATGATAAATAACATTGTGCAACAATCACCTTTAATCTTCATGGCTCAATCACTTAGGTAGACACGCATGCTAACAATGTACTTACAAAAATTAATATGTTTTGAATGATTATAAATGAGGGAAAAGTTCTTTCATAAACAATTTATTTTTCAACTTAGTAATAAGTTATTTTAAGTTATTCTAAGTTATAATCACAAGGCTGGAAGGGTAGACGACCCCTGGGATAGAGGTTCACAAGGTTCACTTCGGTGGACCTTCGATGGACTTCCAAACATCTCGGCCCCTGCTAAGTCACAAGTTATTGGTATATCTAACTTGCGGGCTGCTTGGATATATTCTTGAAAAATTGCTATTCCCATAATAAAAAAATAAGTTATTCATTAATGTTATTAACAATTTTAAATTAATTATATGAAAAACCAATTAATATAAGTAACCAAAAACTCTTACCTAATTTATTTAGGTATTATTAATTATTTAAACATTTTTATGATCAAATGAAAACGATCATTATACCAAATATTGATATTAAGTAACAAATATAAGAGAATATAAGTAATATTGATATTAAGTAACAAATATAAGAGAATATAAGTAATGTACAACGTTAAAGGACACCTTCACATACAAGGATGGATTGCATTGCACGTAGAAATCCTAAAATAAGGAACCATAAAAATAATATTAAAAAACGAAATATGTTTTTGATTGATTATAAATTAGACGATTACAAGTGAGTAGAGAGATCCCTATTATACAGATATACAGATCTCTACTAACAACTTTAGAATTAGTGGTCAGTGATTAAAGACTCTAACAACTTTTAACTAATTTAGTGATGTATCATTAATAAACCCAAACTAACAACTTTTAACTAACTTAGTGATATGTCATTAATAACCTCATCACCCTTGAACTATTTTAATCTTGAATAAGGAAGAAATGGGTAGAATAGAAGTTTCATTTCTAGTACACCACTAACCTCATACTAACCATTATCTCCCTTCTTACGATTTGAACTCAAATATAGGGTAGAGATTGACATTGGTGATCTTTGATAATCGCTTAATGGGATCTTGGGACTTCTTGATGTCATCATGACTTAAATATTTATCTTTAAGGTTCTCTTCTACCAAAGTAAAGGTATTATATATTTTTATTTCCTTCACAAGTTAGATGAGGGGAGACTTCCATAAGAAAATGATATTTGTGATGTTGATGTTTTCTTCATTGGGTGAAAGATTATAAAGATTCATTATTATGCATAGTATGAGTTTTTTTTAAAAGGAGGAAGAAAATCCAAGAGACATTTCTAACCTATCGTAGAAAGAAAGAGAATCCAAAAAACATTTCTAAAGAGAATCCAAGAGACATTTCTAACCTATCGTAGATCCTCTTCAAAAAAATATTTTACAACTATATTTTTTCTCTTTTTCTCGCAGGGTAACCTTTATTTCAAATTATAGTTGCAAACGTTGCTTTCATAGTTGTTGAGCAATGTAGGAAGACTATTTTTGTATCTTCTGTAGAATATGAATTTCCTTATGAAACTCATCTTTTCTTACAAAATTATTCTCTAAGACAATCCATATTAAGTAGCTCTTATCTTCTTCTTTTATTGAATATACTTGTTCAATGACAAGTCAAAACATATTTGTTTTAAGCTAAAACAACACGTATTATTAAATTGATAAGTCAAACCTTATAAGTTTTAATTATAATCTTCTAAAAAACTTGAAAATCCAGTTGTGATTATAGCATAAATATGTAAATAATAACATCTTTTGAAATATTGATATCTTTTTCAAATGAACTCCAATTTGGTAAATTGCTTTGACATCTTAAATTGTTTTCATTAGATTCATAATATACAATTTGTTTTTAATATTTTATTCTAAAATTTTAGAAAATAATCTAAATTGTTAGTTCTTCATTTTTATGTTTGATTTTTGTTTTCTTGAAATACAATAAAAGAAAAATTGTTTGAATATCTAATAGTAACTATAACATTCTTATATCCAATTAAACACTACCACTATACAAAATATTGATAGTAAAATATGTGATATAAAGCAACAATAATGAAGTAAAGAATAAAGGCACACTGAGGGGTGTATTGCACCTACAAATCCTAAAATATGGAGATAAAACTTCTCCAACGTCAATTTTTAAGTAGCACCACGTGTTTTTATGTACTCACTTATGTACTCACTTCTCCTACGATAACAAGGCTTCTCTATGCATAGGTGTCTCTATAAAG
>ML806123.1:252554-268599 GCA_009831015.1 Picea engelmannii
CAAGTGAATGAATAAATAAAATAGAGTTCATCTTTGTAACTAGGGAAAAGGTTTTGGTATAGTTGTTAACTTCTTATTGAGAAAATCCATTAGCTACCAACTAAGCTTCATGTCTTTTGACAACTCCTTTAGATGTAAATTTGTTCTTGTAGACCCATCCACATTTCATTATATTGTTTCCTTGTGGTCAAGGAACTAAATTCCATGTGTTATTCTTCATCAAGAATGATATTCATTAGCCATAACATTCTCACATTGAGATCAATCATGTGCATCTACATATGTATCTAGATCACATCCTTGTAGCACATGTGTAATTAGAGCAACACTACCATGTTTTTGAATTCTACTTTTTTCTTTAGTCATTGACATCTTCTGCATCAACACCAATAGCTTCAATTGTCTTGGTTTCCCATTTGGGAAGACAAACCTCTTTGTTGGAGTTATTGTACCAAGATCATCATTTTTGGACTAAACAGGGGTCCCAAAGCTTGTAGTTGATTCTATTGTGGAAGCTCAATTGTAGGTCCATTTAGGAAAATATGTCAATTAATCAATTGACAATCCTGTGAAGTAGTTAATTGATCTAGAATTCCCTAGAATTTTCAAAGGATCAATGTTGAACAAGCTAAAAGAGAAATTCATCAAATACAATATCTCTTCTATAAATAATATTTTGTTTGATGGGGTCAAACAACATATAGGCCTTTGATTCTTTAGAGTATCCCATGATGATACAAGCGTGACTCTTTGCATTCAGTTTCCTTCTTTTATCATTTGAAATATGAGACTATGCTATGATACCATGTTGGAGAATCATAGAATTATGTAGATCAAAGAGCTACTAGTATTCCAAGAGAGAGGAAATGTCCAAAGACACCGTTAAAACATTTAATCCCAATGGAGAATAGATCAACATACATAGTAGTGTAAGAAACCAAAATATTTCCACACAAAATACATTACACAACTTGTTCTTAGATCAACCCACAGGGCCATCTTATATAGCACCAAGATGTAATCAACACCCTTTAAGTAAGGAAGACAAGGTCCACATAGATTAGTGAGGGAACATAACAAGATCCTTAATTTCTTCCTTGTTCTATGCACTAGTCAACTACTTTGTTGTAATTTCCCAAATATTCAAATGCCTAGTTAACTATCTAGTTGGTCCCTTAGTTGACCACTCAGTTCACTACTCAATCAACTCCTCTAGTCGATTGTTGACTATTGATTGAATATCTCCAGAAGATCCAGAGGTATGATGAAATTGCATAGCTTCTTGTTCCAACAAATACAATTGTTAGTTTGTAGATATATTTCAACTAGATAATAATGTTATAGATGGTGGTAATGTTTGTAAATAGTTGTTCCCTTTGACGCATATTGATCCTAGTGAGCAAGAAACTAGGAAAGTAGGTTCAACTTCTGGTCTTAAGAATACCATAAGACTTATATAGAATGGAATTCCTTAGAGAGTTACTCTCAATGATTACAAGCAATGACTACCTCATGGTAGTAATGGATTAATTTGGTACAATGGTCATCATAATACCCTACAATAAAACAGTTTCAAGGAAACAGTAGCACAATTGTTCTTTGAAAGAGTTTGATTCACTTTGGTTTATCATCAATGGTCATCTTAGACCATGTTAGTATATTTACTGGTTACTTTTGGAAATCATTGTGGGGATTGATGGACAACAAACTAAAGAGTAGTTTTACCTCCTATCCATATATAAATGGTAAAATTGTGGTAGTAAAGCACATCATTGTATAATTTATGTATTTCAAGCATAAGAAACCAAATAATTGAGATACTAATATCCTATATGTGCAACATAATTATAATTGTGCAGTGCATAATGTGGGATGCACTTCACCTTTTAAGGTGTGCCTTGGATTTATATCTAAGGATCGACAAGCAATTATAGATCGTATCCCTAAGGGAATGATGGTCACAAAGCAAGCCTCTACATGTGGGAAAGCAGTTTGAGATTCATTACCACATCAAGATAGTTCATGATCAATTTTAAGAAGCTTTGTAGAAGAGTCAATAAGAAGCACAAGTCCAAACACAACAAACATCATTAATTATATATAATAGATAAATCCTTGATTTATATTTGGAAACAGAACTTTAAGAACAAGGAAGAAAATATCTTGAGTTGCATAGATATGACCCCTACAATATGAATGAGAAGATTAGAGAGAATTTCTTCATATTATATCTAATAGTATGACAATCCATTTAGTGTTCAAGGTGGATTTATTGAANTGTCATTGATACATGATGCATAGTTGATGTATATGATGCAGTGGTGAATTGATGCAAAGATGAATCATTATTGTCTTATCATGATTGATAAGGTGCACAAATGGATGAACTCCAAAGTGGTCCCCTTATGGTGAAAGCCCTCATGGGAAGACGCTCTACGGATTGAGTTATCCTAGAAGAATGGTTGGAGGACCCATGCTTGTATGTGAAATAATGAGATGAATATCAATAAAGTTGTTGGTGAAACTATCCTATATGGATAGTGCTTGTCATTCCATTTCTGGTGGTATGTGGAATGTCACATAACTCTTCACGGTTTGAGAGTTATGGCTTTACGAAATTGGAGGACCCCCATATGAAGGCTTGAAGCCCCCAAAAGGTCAAAGAAGTCAAAATGCTTGAAAAGAAGAAATCATTATTTAAATGATAAAGTAAAGTGACAAAGTCAAGGTGGATTATTTAAATAATAAATAGAAGTGACAAAATTATTTAAATAATAAAGTAAGGTGACAAAATCAAGAAGGAATATTTAAATGATAAAGTATTGGAGAACTTTCTATTCATGGAAAGTGGTTAACCCTAAAATAAGGAAAATAGGTTAAGTGACCTAGAAATGGGTTAAGTAACCTAAAAATGGGTTAAGTGACCTAGTGGATGAAAGTATAAATAAAATAGCAATGGTCTCTTGTAGATCATCCTTTTTGTGGATCAATGGAGAGCTTCTTGTGAATATATTTCGGAGTATTGATGGAGAGCTTCTTGTGAGAGCATCTTATTGGTGTGGATCTCTTGAGCATGATTGAAGATCTATTCTAAGGAAGAGGGCGAGAGGAGGATCTCATGGATGCATCAAAGATTCGGCAATGTCAAAGATCTTGACGAAAAAATTCTTGAAGCTTCAAAAACCCTATTTTTTGAGGTATACGTGGGCTTTCTGTGTATAGGGTGCGTATAAATTGAAGGTATATGTGGGATGACTGTGTACAGGGAGCGTATAGTGGATAAAATCATGGAGATTTGTGTTTGAACTGGTGCCAAGCTCTTGGATGATGAGGCAAGTTCCATATCTACATTCTATGAGCTCAGATCTATCACTGAGACACTGGTATGGTTACATTATTGTCTTGATGGATATTGCTGTTTTATGTGTTGTGAATGCTTAGGGAATTCTTGGTATGGATTCTATGATGTGGTTCAGTTTGATTGAGTTGGTTGTTGGAGTGAGCAACAATCTTATGATTCAGTATTGATATGATGTCTATGGTATACTAGTTGCTTATACATGATTGAGTAAGCATTCATATTGATTGGTTGTGGAGCATGAGTAAGCTATTGGAGAGCTTGGATGTGTTGTGATTGGATGGTGGTCAGATTGAACAGTTAGAGACAAAAGAGAATGATATACTGGTTGCAAATGATCTGAGTTGATCTTGAAGGATAAACCATAACTGCTCAAAAGGTATACACAGGCTTCTGTATACATTGGCCACGTGCATATGTGGGTTGTAGTGAGCCAAGGAGTGTACATACGTTGGCTGCACTACTGAGAGGTCGCGTACCTCTTGACAAATTGATATCTGTTGAGGATTGTTGCCTCATCTCAATTGGTGCTAAGGGTGTAAATTGAGTCTTGCGTTATAGAGATGGTGCTCTTGTAGAGTTGTACTCTATTCAGTTGTTGTTGATAAACCCCCGGATTGTTGTCCATAATAAAAAGAAAAATTGTTCATACATCTTGTGTTCTTTGTGTTCCTTGTGGTGATGACTTGTTGATGATATATTGATATATGTTCTCATCTAACTGGTGGTAAATGAAATCAATGGGTAATGAATAAATGTTGAACGTTAACTAAGAAGTTTTTGTGTAAGAGGGAAGTTTTGGGAAAAAGAACCCGACACTCATTCACCCCCCCTCTAAGTGTGGTAGGTGTGTCCAACATATATATGGGCATACTGATTTGTTTTTCCTATCAAAGTTATGTAAGGGAATCACAACATCAACGCAAAGTGTACATTGTAGTCAAAACCTTTGGCATGGATTAAACTTCAATTAGATTTGTGTTGTAAGCACACTAAAATCATTGCATAGTGCCAACATTATGACCTAGTTTCACATGAAGAAACTCGATCACACTATAACTTGTGTATTTTACTGGCATGCTAATTTCATTGCAAGAAGACTGCCAAATTACTCAAATGTAGAGGCGTAGCTAGACAACTCTACGATTTTCCACATGTATAATGCCAATAGCCATGATGGATCATTTTCCATCTTTGTATCTTCCTCCCCCAATGTTTCATAATTTATTGCCTAAGGAATAGATATGGGAGGAAAACCTTACTACCTTCCTTAGATATATTAGGTATACATCTCAATGACATTGTAAAGGGGTTGATTAATTAAATTCTTGGTATGATAATTGTTTGTAATATTTTAGATATAAAAAAGTATGCAGAACAAAAATAAATAGCTAGAAATGGAAGATGGACAACAATATAACTAGAATAACACCACAATAATACCAAAATGATACCAGAATAACACCAGAAAGAGCACTTTGATTATTGAGAGCAATGTTCACTTGCCTCTTCGAGGGGCCAACCTCTAGCAAAGCAGAGCTCTATTACAATAATATCCAATAAAAAAGTTCTCATGCCCTCGACTCCTATTTATACTAAATATGTCTATCAAAAGAACCATCTAGAGGAAGATCCTTCTAGAAGTGAAAGCTTCTATTAGGTCTTCTTACATTGGACTTATTCTTCCTTATTGCTAGGCCTTATTAATAATGAGCTTTATTACATGGAAATATATTATTCTACCTACGTGAGGGGTTAGGTCCCTAACATTGTTGTAGCTTCGTGTTGTTTATATCTTTCTTCTACAAATCACTCTATTAGTTTAGAACGTGGATTAGTTACCCAATATATTATGTCAATATCTATATGATATAATCATTGATTTTATATGAGTTGATCAAGTTAACATAGCTCACATATATTCAAATATTTGTATTAATTAAACTAATTAATATAATTTATGTTGTGATTAATCTCATTTAACTAATGCAGTCCATCTTATATCATCATTTTATATTACTTTCCAAGGAAAATCCCATGGGGAAACTCGAGGGATGTTTCTCCACATTAGTGGATGGCATCCCTACTAAACTTGCCAGCATAGACTAGTGTGCCTAACCTAGTGATATTTGAATCGAGCATCTCCTAGCATGGAACTAACTAAAAGCCCAACAACATTGGTGACAATTGGTTTAGATAACCCCTTGGGTTTTTTATATCATATTATATAGTTAGAATGAAAACAAGTTATTTTGGCTCTCCAACCATGAGATGTAGTGTTCGTTTAATAACTTTTTTAGTCCCAAATCTACACATTCACAATACAAAGTCCACGACATCTATTAGGATAGATTTGATGGTATGTGTAGCGACGATGCTCATTCTCACTTCAACATTTGCCTCTCTCACTTCACAAATAGGGAATATTCATTGTAGGGTGGATCCCCATAATGTTGTTATTGGTTTACCAATATATTTCATGTAACACACGACATCTTACCAAATAGAAAGAAAAGTGAAGGATCTATTTGAGGAAATAAGGTTGGTTTCAACAAGATTGGTGCCTATTCTCTTAGGTTACAGAGTCTTATGTGAAGGCATATCCTGAAGATGAAATGATGAATAACATATTAGGGTATTCATAGAATAAATCCTACTAATTATAATCAATCAATCTTTATAATAAAATAAGTTCCATATGCAACCAAAAATAGCTCATGAACCATTTAAGTATATGCAACCAATAATATTGTTAATTAAAGTCTCCAAATAGACCATTTTGGTAATTATGATTATTTATACATCATACCTTACACAATACAATAGGGTACATGACATGAGTCACAACTTCTGTATTTTCCCAACTCAACCTCTTGGGGGATATCCATTATCCACATAGAAGATGAAGTTTGACCCATATACTAAAGACTTCTAATTGTAGTAATGTTACAACAACCTAATCTATAGGATAGAAGAAGAAGTGGAAGGAATTATGACCTTGAATGTTCTTCCAAACTCCCAAGACAGAAAAAATAAGTCTAAGGAGTAACATCTCTAAGAACCAACCTTTTCTTCTACTTCATTATCTACTAAAATAGACGATAGAGAGAGGAGATAGAGAAGTTGAAGCAACCTCAACTTGTGAACCACTTTATTTATGAATCATGTGACATTGTTTTGAAGCATTTATAGAGAACAATAAAAGTTCTCTAATATTGATCACCACCTATCCCCATGCATCATTTTCAAAGGTATGTCTCATTTTGATTTTTTTCATTTTCCTACATCTATCGATACATTTTACATCTCCTAACACTTACAAAAACTATAAGAATATATCTACTTTGTCTTCAAATTTATTTGTGCATCTATAACTAGCTATAACCTCATCACTCATGTATGTGTTAAAGTCATTCCACTTTCATCCAACCCTCTCCCCCACCCGTGCCCCCACTCTCCCCACCATCATCCTTTGATGTCCCAAACTATGAAATCTATCCTAGATACCACATACTTAGTCCTTTGATAACCTTGTTAGAACCACCCTACTTAGTCCTTTAATAGCCTTGTTGGAACCACCCTACTTAGTCCTTTAATAGCCTTGTTGGAACCACCTTCCATCTTTCATAGTATCATTATTCTATTTTGTATTTAAATATGATAATGCGACCACTCTCTAGCCCTTGCAAGAAGTTTAAAATGTTTCCCTAGATCACCATGCACCTCCATGCTTGACTTCTATTAGTTGTAGCCTTAATCATCCACTGATGTCCACCCATAAGACATTGCTCATCCCCTAAGCCTGCATACATATCCCCTTGCAGTACAACTTATTATGCACAACCATTAGTTCATGAAGTTTTCCATTGTACTTCTTAGAAATGTCACGTCTTATATGAAGCTATGAGAATTTAAAACCTTCCTACCAACCCTCCCTAATAAGATGACCCAAATAATTACTATTTTTCCATTAGAAATATTAGCACCATACAATTAAACATATTATTCCTCATATGATATAAATAGATCAGTAGAGGATGAGTCCAAATGTTCTATGATTTCGATTTTTTTTGGAAATTACATCAAAATTTGGCTATAGAAGAATTATTGGAATTGCAATTTTTTGCTATTGGATTTGCATTTTTTATTGAAAAAATGGATTCAACACCCTCAAAAACCCCTATTACAATCATATTGTGAAATCTTAACAATTAAAATATATTATTCTAACAATTCATTGCTGAATTTTGTGAAAAATGGTTAGAAACAAATGACCTTAAAAGGTCAAAATTGTAGCATTTTTAGACTATGTTGATTAGTAGATAGACACTTAAATCAAGTGTTAATATTACACATGACAAAATAATAAATTGGATAGGATGATACGACATGTGTTCCACATACAAAAGAGTAAATTTCACACTCAAAAACTAACTCTAAGGGAGTGTCACACTCTCACTATCATTAACATCATCACTAAATGTTAATTTGAGATTAGCTAGTGGAATGACCTAATATAAATCTCCTATGATTTCGAAGAGTCATGTGATATGACAAATTGGGTTATGGTAATTATTTATTTTAAGACCAAACATGTTCTTTTTAGTGCCATATACAATGCATGCCTCATCAATATTAAATCTACCCTTACAATCTAGCTTTCCATTAACTAGATGTTAGAATGGCATGCTCCCATGCTATGGTTGTATAGTTAATGCTATATATTTTAGGAAGTGATCATACATAATAGAAATATTATAAGATTTATTCTATGAAGGCCTTGATGTTATTATAAATCAATTCCCTTCCCTTCTCCCTTGTTTTATTTAATTTTTTGGCTCATTGAATTGCTTGTTAACTAGTTATGTTTTTCTTGTGTTCTTTTTTTCAATCTTAGTTTTATATTGTTGGGTTATACCATGGTGATGGGAGAAATGTCTATTTGTTGCTCCTATAAAATCCCACACAAGAGTACCATGTTGACATATGTACTCCCCTCTTACTCTCGTATTAGTTTGTGTATCAAATTTCCCTTCCCTAATACATCTATCGTAGAGGCCCTTAACATTATCATCCTCTAAATGCTTCAGTCACCCTTACCCACTAGTATAACTAAAGGATTCACCCCAAACCCACCCCTCTTTAGTGACACTATCCTCTTCCCTTAATTTAAATATTAATAGTGAACAAATATTCTAAGTTTGTTTCCCATTGATGGTGTGTGTATAGGCCACACCATGATGGTGCATCATGGCATGCATTGAACATGCTGCTTTTGCTAAAGAACTGCACATGGTGCATTAAGTAAAACCAAATGCACTATCAAGTGAGCATTACTTTGCACACCATCATCAATGCACTATATATTGTACCAACAGAGGTGCAACCCTACAGCCTCAATGCACAACTTGACAAGCGACATGTTTTATGGATTTCATGGTGCTTTTACATTGACCTGATGCACTGTTGCAGTGCCGAGAACAACACATCATCATAACCGCCAATGTGTGATTGTGCCAATACATGGTTTCACACACCATATATATATGGAATCTAGTAATCATAAATGCATTGGAGAGAACTGGCATAGATAATTGTCTTTTACTTAGTGCCTTTAGGTTCAGTGGATGCACCTTCTAAGATGTAGGTATAATGGAACATAAACACATAATGCATTAGCTTTTTAGTGCAATTTTGGCTACACTATTAGCTTGTAATATGTATACTAATAGAATTGCAAGAGGAACATTGCTCTTGTGGCTTGTGTACTAATTGTGATGCATCGTGGTTAGTGAAATTTAAATTATATAGAGCTCTCAGTTTGGATTTAGTGGTTCATATGTTTATTTCGATTGAAATTCACTCTGTAGTTGCTGCATATAGGGAAATTTTTAAGGATCCATACTTACCCTATATGCATAGAAACCTCGATGAATCTTACTAACTCTTAAAATGCCAACTATAAAATGTTTGACAATATTTTTGTAAAAATACTCAAATTTCTAGGGATTCTATATAGTTTCTAGAAAATTTTGGCAATTATTTAAGTAAAATAATTATATCCAATAGATTTCAACAAAAAGGTTTTGGAAAACAATAGAATGGATGAATCTCTTTTAGAAAAAAAAAATGTAAAATTAGTCAAATGAGGAAATTTAGCCCCTAAACGTTTCCTTGGTTGATCATTATGTTTGGGGATATTTTTTCCACATATGGCATTAGTGATCCATAGTCTTATTTCAGTTGAAATTTGTTGTGTATAGGCCAAGGAAGTTCATAGTATGTCAAAGAAGTTGGGTCATAACACAAAGGTTGGGGTTGTATGCTAAAGGTGTCATTGAACTATATAAAGGTGAGGTGAGGTTGTATGATGGGGATGTGGGGATATAAATAGGTGAAATTGAGTTGTAACTGGGTGAGGTGGGGTTGCATGATGGGGATGTGGGGTTATAAATAGGTGAAGTTGGGTTGTAACTAGGTGAGGTGGGGTTGTATGTTGGGGTTGTTGGGGATGTTGGGTTATTGAACTAACACCCTTGTGAAAAGTCCCAACATGGGTGCTAACTAGGGCAACAAAATGGGAAGTGCACCACTGTCACCTTAGTACACTTTTCCCTTCACTTTAGACCAGCTCCTAGAAGCCATGAGGGGTATCCCTATTTGATTAAGTAAACTTCTTTAAGTGAATTAAAACTATGCAAGATTATGACTTACTTTAATGAATCCACAATATGTATAACAAGGCCATGCACACAGATTTAATATAATAAGGGATTAAATGCTTTAAAGATATACAATTAGAACAATAGAAATAACCACAAGTATAATCCACTTGAAAGAGAAAGTTAGAATCTAGTGGATGTGTGTGTCAAATCCGATATAAAAATGAACAAATTTAGCAACTTCAGATTTGCATTTATATCTATCACTCAACAAATAAACTTCAAAGAGGTTAGAACCACTTTTAAGTTACGTCTAGGGCATAAAAAGTGAAGACAATTAACATAAGTCAATGGTGCTATGTGTGCTTGTGATTATCAATTGATAATATGCTAAGAGAGGACAAGAATAGGGCTTTCTTTCAACTTCTAAATTTGTTTTATGATAAAATAAAATGTAGAAATTTAAGTTTAGAGCATGAAAAAATCATCCAAGCCAGAGATTATGCACTAGATATCAAGATGTATTAGATGTTTCCACTTGGGAAAGATGTTGGGTAGGTGTTATATTATTTGCATGTGTGTGTGGTGGTGCGTCAAATTTGATGATTGCGTCTGACGATCCCATCACTTGTCGCCCTTTGTGTGCATGTGCGTCAGGCGCTGCTCAAAGGGGGGCCAGGATCGGTCCCCCTTGGTTACGCAAAGAATTAAGCTCTTGACACTAGCCCGAAGTTGACGGGGTTCGATGTAATGCTTTGAAATTTTTTGGGGTGTTTTTTGCTATTTTAGCATTTTTCTATTTTTTGCAGTTTTCTAGATTAATCTTGGATTAAGGGATTATGGTTTTGGTAGCTTTGGAATACCTAAAACATTGTATATATTGTATTTTGAATGGTGAAATTAATACAACGAAGAGTTGAAAGGTGCGACACCAAGGAAGGTTGGTTTTCTCCCGATTAAGGGTTTCCAGTGTAAATAATTGTGTACTATGTGTATGAGCCATTAATTAATTTATGTTTTGCTTAAGAATTTGTATGCATTACTTTATTTCATAGGTTTAAAACTCACATGTGATATTAGAGCATGTTTTTGGATTCAAGGGGACGCCTTTATTGTTGAGGGTTTGGCTCGGTCTTGATAGATCAATTTTATCTTGGATTTGTGATAAACCTAGGTTTAGTGGGAGCTTTGTAGTGGTGATTCATGTGTTGAAAGAGAATGACGAATAGTTCTAGAATTAAGATTGAGAAGTTCAATGGTCAAAACTTTGAGCTATGGAAGCTCAATATGGAGGACCTTCTTGTATACAAAGAACAATGGATCGTTGTGGATCCTAGTACACAACCTATTGGTACACAAACTACTTGTACACAATCTACTAGTACACAAACTACTAGTACTCAATCTACTGGTATGTCGAAATAATATTGGGAGAAGTTGGATAGAAGAGAAAGGAGTACAATTCGACTCTGCCTAACAAATTCGATGTTACTAAATGTGTTGTGATAATCTACAACCAAGGAACTATGGGAAAAGTTGGGGAATTTGTATTAGTAAAAGTCCCTAGTAAACAAGTTGTATCATCTTATGATGGAAGATGGAGATTATCTGACAGAGCATCTAAATTCCTTCAATACTCTGATAAGTTAACTTGTCTATGTTAATATTATGATTTTAGAAGAAGATAAGTGTATTACTTTGTTATGTTCCTTTCTAGACTTTTGGTATAATTTGGTTGTAGCAATTGGTAGTACCACTCAATCTGCATTGAAGTATGGGGATGTAGTTTCATCCTTTTTATCGAAAGAGATGAGGTGGAAAAATATTGATAGTCACAGCACAGATGTTTTATCTGTAAGAGGTCGTCCTCAAGATAGGAATACAAATAAGTATTTAGTGGGGAGATTTAAATCTAAAAGTAGATCTAAATCCCCAAGAAAATATTTGAGGAAATGTTGAAAAAGTGGTAAAGATGGGCATTATAAGAAATATTACAGGTCTAAGAAAGTTGATAAAGAAAATGGATCCAATGATGCCTCTTCCAAAGAGGAGAAAACCTCCACAAAAGGAGGTAATTCTTCTTGACATATATAGGTACACATGCATATTGTGATGTATGGTTGATTGACTCAAGTGCATCTTATGGTTAATTTAGTGAATATGAAAAGTATGATGGTGGTAATGTCTTCCTAGGAGATGACTCAACAACCAGAATCATGACACATGGAGGGGTTAAGTTGTTGCTTAAAGATGGAAGGATTAGAGCTCTCCTTGGATTTTTGCACATTCCAGATCTAGCCAGGAGCCTAATATATGTAAGTAAGTTAGATGATGTTAGTGTGGATACTTTATTGGGAAATGACACTTGCAATATGGTATAAGGAGCAATGGTTTTGATGAGGGGAGTTCGTTGTGGAACTCTATACAACTTATTGGGAAGAACTTACACCGATGGGTGTAACAATTCTATTTTCCTTGAGAAAGGAAATAAAGAAAATAGGATCCATACTATCCCTGGAAATAAGACCATATTATGGCATCAAATATTGGGACATTTTGGAAAAAAGAGCCTTCAAACACTACACGGTAGAGGTATGGTTGAAGGTATGTCTAATTGCACCCTGGATTTTGATTTATGTGAACATTGCATATATGGTAAACATAATCGAGTAAGACTCTCATCTGGTGCTACAAGAGCAAAGGGGATCTTAGAGTTGATACACAATGACGTGTTCGAACTTGTGTCTGTTTCATCACTAGGTAAATATGTGTATAATTTGTCATTCATAGACGATTTCTCAATGAACATATGGATTTATTTTCTTAGGAGGAAATCTAAGGTATTTGATAAATTTAAAGAGTTTAGAGCTCTGGTAGAAAATTAGACAGAGAAGAAAATAAAGGTGTTGAGGACAGATACTGGTGGAGAATTATGTGGGAGTGAATTTGAAGAGTTATGTAGGAAGTGTGGTATAACAAGGAAGAAGACTACTCCATACACACCTCAACACAATGGGGTTGTAGAAAGGATTAACCTGACATTGATGTAAAAATAAAGGAGCATGCTTAGTGGTATCGGGTTAGCACAAAAATTGTGGGTAGAGGCAGTGGGTACTACATGTTACCCAGTAAATAGATCGCCCTCATCAACGTTGGTGGACAAAAATCTACATGATGTATGGATTGGTAAGAAACCCTCTCTTGAACATCTCAGAGTGTTTGGTTGTGATGTTTATGTACATGTTCCAAAGGAAAATATGAGTAAGATGGATAATAAAGATAAAAAGTGTATCTTTATTGGTTATAAAGATGGTATGTAAGGTTATAAGTTTTGGAACCCAAAAACTAAGAAGATTGTTTACAGTTGGGATTTTGTTTTTAGAGAGGTTAAAGATGTTCCCAAATAGGAATTCTTACCAAGGCAAGAAGAAATTGAGAAAATAGAGTTTGAGTTGGATGACGCAAAATCTGAATCAATGAAAGAAGATGAATAAGAAGAAGAAGAACCTCATACTTCAATATTGAGGAGATCAATGAGGGAAAGAAGACAACCAAAAAGGTAAAGTCCACCTGATTTTCATGTTAATTTTGCTTTATCTATTTCTGATGATGATCCTAGAACTGTCAGGGAAACAATGAATTCAGAGGATAGTAAACTTTGGAAGAAGGCTATGGTTGAAGAGATGGATGTCTTGGATAAGAATGAGGCATGGGATCTAGTTGAGTTGACAACTAGAAGAAAGGCCATTGGTAGCAAATGGGTGTTTAAGAAGAAGTTGAATGAAGAAGACAAAGTGGAGAAATAAAAATCTCGATTAGTAGCAAAAGATTATTCCCATGTAGAGGAAATTGACTTTGGTGAATTTTTGTTCTCTTATTGACAAGTTAATTTTTATTATATTTCTTTTATCTGTTGTTGATGCTTTTGATTTTGAATTAGAAAAGATGGATGTGAAGACAACATTCCTACATGGGGATATGGAAAACAAAATCTACATGAAGCAGCCAAAAGACTTTGTAGTGAAGGGAAATAAAGAGTTGGTTTGTAGGCTAAAGAAGTCACTATATCATTTGAATCAATCACTTATGATGTGGTACCAAAAGTTTGACACATACATTCTTGGATTGTGATTTGTGAGAAATAGGGTTGATCACTATGTATATTCCAAGTAGGTTGGTAATCACTTCATTTATGTAGTGTTGTATGTCAATGACATGTTGCTAGTAAGAAACAACATGGATGTTATCAAGGAGGTGAAATCACAACTATCCTCCAAATTTGACATCAAGGATCTCGGGGCTGCTAAATTCATTCTGGGAATGGAGATTAAAAGAGATTGAGAAAACATGAAACTCTGGTTGAATCAGATAAAATATTTTGAGATGGTATTACAAAAGTTTAATATGAAGAAAAGTAAATCGGTCAAGGTTCCTATTCCTAAAGGTGTAAATTTATATGCATATCAATTTCGCAAGAAACATGGAGAGGAAAAGGATATGTCCCATGTTCCATATGCTAGTGCGGTTGACAACTTAATGTATGCAATGGTTTGTACTAGACCGTACATTATACATGCGGTGGGAGTTTTGAACAAGTATATGTCCAAACCGAGGAAGGAGCATTGGATAACAGTAAATAGGGTTTTCATTTATTTGTGTGGCACTTTTAGTTATGGATTATGCTACCAAGAAAGACCAGGATTGGAAAAGGTGTTGGGCCTACATGGGTTTGTTGATACAAATTGGGTTGGAGATCTGGATCGTAGAAGATCTACAAGTGGGCATGTGTTTAACCTATTTGGAGGAGAAATCAGTTGGATGAGAAAAATACAAGTTGTATTGGCACTCTCAACTACAAAAGATGAATACATGGCAACCACACATGCAAGTAAGGAAGTAATATGGTTACAGATATCGTGTTCAAGTATTGGGTTGGTACACCAAGCAATAAGATTAGATTGGGACAGTCAGAGTGCAATCTTCCTGGAAAAGAACCCAACTTATCATTCAAAGACAAAGCATATTGATGTTCAATATCACTTTGTGAGAGACATGGTTGAAGATGAAGTGTTGATGGAGAAGGTTGACACTTTGAAGAATGATGCAAATTCATTGACAAAGTCTGTGAGCACCAATAAGTTCTCCTGGTATAGAGAAACAATGGGCATTATTGTTGTGGATTGCTGACTATGTAATCCTGTGACCCAATATTCAAATAAAACAAAAAGTGGGAAAATGTTGGGTAGGTGTTATATTCTTTGCAAGTGTGTGTGTGGGGGGGGGGGTGCGTCATATTTGACGATTGTGTTTAACAATCCCATCACCTGTCGCTCTTTGTGTACATTTGTGTCGAGTGTTGCCCGATGGGGGGGCCAGGACTCCCCCCCCTTGGTTATGTGAAGAATTCAACTTTGGGTAGCGCCCTAAAATTGTTTTTTGGGCGTTGTTTGTTATTTTAGCATTTTTCGCTATTTTAACGATTTTCAACGATTTTCTAAATTAATCTCGAATTTAGGATTTAGGGTTTTGGTAGCTGTGGAATACCTAAAATATTGTGTGTATTGTATTGTGAATGGTGAAATTAATACAAGAAAGAGTTTAGAGGTGCGACACTAAGGAAGACTAGTTTTCTCTCAATTGAGGGTTTCCAACGTAAATCATTGTGTATTGTTTGTATGAGCCATTGATTAGTTTTTTTTCTTTCTTAAGAATATGTATGCATTTCTTTACTTCACAGGTTTAAAACTCACAAAAGATATATTTAATGCAACAAAAACCCAATAAGTGTTAGAAACAAGTTCTAAATATGTATAACCATTTACTAAGTAAGAACTTGTAAAATAAATGGTGAATCCCCCTAGGATTTTGCAAGTTAGCACTTGGACTTCACCAAATAAATCTCTACGTAAATGATAAACAATTATAAGCACTTAAAGATCAAATTCACCACTAGATATGTAAGATAAACTTGTATAAACAATCTAGGAATGAAATAGAGGCCAAGTATGAGTAAGAATACACCTTG
>ML806123.1:275900-297296 GCA_009831015.1 Picea engelmannii
AGCTTGAAGTTTCATAAACTTAGATCATGAGAGAGGCTTCGTAAAGATATTAACAACTTGATCATGTGTTCTACAATAAATAAGGTTCAAAATATCTATTTGTACTAATTGTCTCAACTAATGAGTATGAAGCTCCACATGCTTCATTTTGTTTTGTGCAATGGGATTCTTTGCAACCTATATCACACTTTGATTATCAAAATATACCATAATTGATGTCAAATAGAAAATCAAGTTCACCCATGAGATGTCGAATTCGTATCACCTTTTTCTCATCATGCACTACACCATGATATTATGCTTCTATGGTCTAAAGAAATACCACTTTTGCTTTTTACAAGACCAAACAATGGCTTCCGAGCTAAGTTAAAACACATAGATATAGATTTATACTTCTTGTCATCACAATCTCCAACCCAATCCGACTTAGTGTAATAAATCAATTGGTTCACTTTTTCACTGCAATATTTTATACCAAGCTAGTAAGCTCCGATGATATAATGAACAATCGCATATTCTACATAAACCAAGAAACCACACTGACAACAAAGGAAATATCGCATCAACTATGAGTTAAATAGGTAAGGCTACCTACAAGATATCGATAGAGTGTTGCATCAACTTTCAAATAATCACACTCCCCAATTAACTTCACTTCCCATTGATAAGGTGTAGCACAAGGCTTATAGTCTTCCATTCTTAAATTTTGTGAGAGATTTAACATATTTGGGTTGATAAATAAGAATACCATTATCCATTTGTAAGATGTGGATGCCCAAAAAGAAATGAAATAGACTAAGATTAGTCATCTAAAATTTATCTAATAACTATTTCTTCAAACCTAAAATTAAATTAACATTGCTTCTAGTAATGTCTAGGTCATCCACATACAGTACAAAAATTAATGTTCCACCATCTACATGAAAAACATAGATATTGTGTTCTGATTCATAGTGTTTGAAACTGAGATTGAGAAAAATCAGCCAGTGTTCTCATACCATGCCCTAGGGGCTTGTTTCATACCATACAAGGATTTCTTCAGACCTCACACAAAATCGTCATTCTTCTCAAAACTAGGGGGTTGCTCCATATAAATTTCTTTAGTGAGATAACAATATAGAAACACAATTTTGACATCCATTTGATGTACCTCTCATCCAAAGTGAGTAGCAAGTGAATGAATAAATAAAATAGAGTTCATCTTTGTAACTAGGGAAAAGGTTTTGGTATAGTTGTTAACTTCTTATTGAGAAAATCCATTAGCTACCAACTAAGCTTCATGTCTTTTGACAACTCCTTTAGATGTAAATTTGTTCTTGTAGACCCATCCACATTTCATTATATTGTTTCCTTGTGGTCAAGGAACTAAATTCCATGTGTTATTCTTCATCAAGAATGATATTCATTAGCCATAACATTCTCACATTGAGATCAATCATGTGCATCTACATATGTATCTAGATCACATCCTTGTAGCACATGTGTAATTAGAGCAACACTACCATGTTTTTGAATTCTACTTTTTTCTTTAGTCATTGACATCTTCTGCATCAACACCAATAGCTTCAATTGTCTTGGTTTCCCATTTGGGAAGACAAACCTCTTTGTTGGAGTTATTGTACCAAGATCATCATTTTTGGACTAAACAGGGGTCCCAAAGCTTGTAGTTGATTCTATTGTGGAAGCTCAATTGTAGGTCCATTTAGGAAAATATGTCAATTAATCAATTGACGATCCTGTGAAGTAGTTAATTGATCTAGAATTCCCTAGAATTTCCAAAGGATCAATGTTGAACAAGATAAAAGAGAAATTCATCAAATACAATATCTCTTCTATAAATAATCTTTTGTTTGATGGGGTCAAACAACCTATAGGCCTTTGATTCTTCAAAGTATCCCATGATGATACAAGCGTGACTCTTTGCATTCAATTTCCTTCTTTTATCATTTGAAATATGAGACTATGCTATGATACCATGTTGGAGAATCATAGAATTATGTAGATCAAAGAGCTACTAGTATTCCAAGAGAGAGGAAATGTCCAGAGACATCGTTACAACATTTAATCCCAATGGAGCATAGATCAACATACATAGTAGTGTAAGAAACCAAAATATTTCCATACAAAATACATTACACAACTTGTTCTTAGATCAACCCATAGGGCCATCTTATATAGCACCAAGATGTAATCAACACCCTTTAAGTAAGGAAGATAAGGTCCACATATATTAGTGAGGGAACATAACAAGATCCTTAATTTCTTCCTTGTTCTATGCACTAGTCAACTACTTTGTTGTAATTTCCCAAATATTCAAATGCCTAGTTAACCATCTAGTTGGTCCCTTAGTTGAGCACTCAGTTCACTACTCAATCAACTCCTCTAGTCGATTGTTGACTATTGATTGAATATCTCCAGAAGATCCAGAGGTATGATGAATTTGCATAGCTTCTTGTTCCAACAAATACAATTGTTAGTTTGTAGATACATTTCAACTAGATAATAATGTTATAGATGGTGGTAATGTTTGTAAATAGTTGTTCCCTTTGACGCATATTGATCTTAGTGAGCAAGAAACTAGGAAAGTAGGTTCAACTTCTGGTCTTAAGAATACCATAAGACTTATATAGAATGGAATTCCTTAGAGAATTACTCTCAATGATTACAAGCAATGACTACCTCATGGTAGTAATGGATTAATTTGGTAAAATAGTCATCATGATACCCTACAATAAAATAGTTTCAAGGAAACAGTAGCACAATTGTTCTTTGAAAGAGTTCGATTCACTTTGGTTTATCATCAATGGTCATCTTAGACCATGTTAGTAGATTTACTGGTTACTTTTGGAAATCATTGTGGGGATTGATGGACAACAAACTAAAGAGTAGTTTTACCTCCTATCCATATATAAATGGTAAAATTGTGGTAGTAAAGCACATCATTGTATAATTTATGTATTTCAACCATAAGAAACCAAATAATTGAGATACTAATATCCTATATGTGCAACATAATTATAATTGTGCAGTGCATAATGTGGGATGCACTTCACCTTTTAAGGTGTACCTTGGATTTATATCTAAGGATCGACAAGCAATTATAGATCGTATCCCTAAGGGAATGATGGTCACAAAGCAAGCCTCTACATGTGGGAAAGCAGTTTGAGATTCATTACCACATCAAGATAGTTCATGATCAATTTTAAGAAGCTTTGTAGAAGAGTCAATAAGAAGCACAAGTACAAACACAACAAACATCATTAATTATATATAATAGATAAATCCTTGATTTATATTTGGAAAGAGAACTTTAAGAACAAGGAAGAAAATATCTTGAGTTGCATAGATATGACCCCTACAATATGAATGAGAAGATTAGAGAGAATTTCTTCATATTATATCTAATAGTATGACAATCCATTTAGTGTTCAAGGTGGATTTATTGAAGTTCTATGAGCCACCAATGTTTTAATGTGATAAGGGGGGTAGGGGGTTCCATGCCAATTAGTGAATACAATATCATTCAGTTTAGTACATAATTGGTGAAAAACACAAATTTGCAATGAAAAGAGAAGGCAACAAGATAGTTCACCCTAAAGCTTTGTTAGATTAAGCTAAAAAGATACTCTCACCAAGTTGGCAAGTGGCATATCTTATATCAAATCAAGTACAATTTTTCCCAACTTGGAGAACAAGTTTTGGGGGCTAACAATTCTTAAGTGGGGAATTTTGACCACAAAGGAGATCAAATATTGACTATGTCTAGAACTATTGGAGTTAGTTATGAGGATGTTAGAAATAATTTTGTCTATATTGTTGGATCATGTTGTCATTAATGCCAATGGTTTGATTGATTGATGTCAAGTGATGGATTGTTTGATAGGCTTGATTGATGCACAATGTAAATGAATTATCCTTGATAAGAATGATAGATGTCAAGTGGAAACCAATTGATGAAGATGAATCAATGAGTTGTCATTGATATGATGAAGATGGATCAATGAGTTGTCATTGATACATGATGCATAGTTGATGTATATGATGCAGTGGTGAATTGATGCAAAGATGAATCATTATTGTCTTATCATGATTGATAAGATGCACAAATGGATGAACTCCAAAGTGGTCCCCTTATGGTGAAAGCCGTCATGGGATGACGCTCTGCGGATTGAGTTATCCTAGAAGAATGGTTGAAGGACCCATGCTTGTATGTGGAATAATGAGATGAATATCAATAAAGTTGTTGGTGAAACTATCCTATATGGATAATGCTTGTCATGCCATTTCCGGTGGTATGTGGAATGTCACATAACTCCTCACGGTTTGAGAGTTATGGCTTTATGAAATTGAAGGACCCCCATATGAAGGCTTGAAGCCCCCAAAAGGTCAAAGAAGTCAAAATGCTTGAAAAGAAGAAATCATTATTTAAATGATAAAGTAAAGTGACAAAGTCAAGGTGGATTATTTAAATAATAAATAGAAGTGACAAAACTATTTAAATAATAAAGTAAGGTGACAAAATCAAGAAGGAATATTTAAATGATAAAGTATTGGAGAACTTTGTATTCATGGAAAGTGGTTAACCCTAAAATAAGGAAAATAGGTTAAGTGACCTAGAAATGGGTTAAGTAACCTAAAAATGGGTTAAGTGACCTAGTGGATGAACGAATAAATAACATAGCAATGATCTCTTGTAGATCAGCGTTTTTGTGGATCAATGGAGAGCTTCTTGTGAATATCTTTTGGAGTATTGATGGAGAGCTTCTTGTGAGAGCATCTTATTGGTGTGGATCTCTTGAGCATGATTGAATATCTATTCTGAGGAAGAGGGCGAGAGGAGGATCTCATGCACGCATCAAAGTTTCGGCAATGTCAGAGATCTTGACGAAAAAATTCTTGGAGCTTCAAAAACCCTATTTTTTGAGGTATACGTGGGTTGTCTGTGTATAGGGTGCATATAAATTGAAGGTATATGCGGGCTGACTGTGTACAGGGAGCATATAGTGGATAAAATCATGGAGATTTTTGTTTGAACTGGTGCCAAGCTCTTGGATGATGAGGTAGGTTCCATATCTACATTCTATGAGCTCAGATCTATCACTGAGTCACTGGTATGGTTACATTATTGTCTTGATGGATATTGTTGTTTGATGTGTTGTGAATGCTTAGAGAATTCTTGGTATGGATTCTATGATGTTGTTCAGTTTGATTGAGTTGGTTGTTGGAGTGAGCAGCAATCTTATGATTCAGTATTGATATGATGTCTATGGTATACTAGTTTCTTATACATGATTGAGTAAGCATTCATATTGATTGGTTGTGGAGCATGAGTAAGCATTCATATTGATTGGTTGTGGAGCATGAGTAAGCTATTGGAGAGCTTGGATGTGTTGTGATTGGCTGGTGATCAGATTGAACAGTTAGAGACAAAAGAGAATGATATACTGGTTGCAGATGATCTGAGTTGATCTTGAAGGATAAACCATAACTGCTCAGAAGGTATACACAGGCTTCTGTATACACTGGCCATGTGCATACAGGGGCTGTAGTGAGCCAGGGAGCGTACATACATTGGATGCACTATTGAGAGGTCGCGTACCTGTTGACAAATTGATATCTGTTGAGGATTGTTGCCTCATCTCAGTTGGTGCTGAGGGTGTAAATTGAGTCTTGCATTATAGAGCTGGTGCTCTTGTAGAGTTGTACTCTATTCAATTTTTGTTGATAAACCCCCGAATTGTTGTCCATAATAAAAAGAAAAATTGTTCATACATCTTGTGTTCTTTGTGTTCTTTGTGGTGATGACTTGTTGATGATATATTGATATATGTTGTTGATATATGTTCTCATCTAACTGGTGGTAAATGAAATCAATGGGTAATGAATAAATGTTGAACGTTAACTAAGAAGTTTTTGTGTAAGAGGGAAGTTTTGGGAAAAAGAACCCCACACTCATTCACCCCCCCTCTAAGTGTGGTAGGTGTGTCCAACATATATATGGGCATACTGATTTGTTTTTTCTATCAAAGTTATGTAAGGGAATCACAACATCAACGCAAAGTGTACATTGTAGTCAAAACCTTTGGCATGAATTAAACTTCAATTAGATTTGTGTTGTAAGCACACTAAAATCATTGCATAGTGCCAACATTATGACCTAGTTTCACATGAAGAAACTCGATCACACTATAACTTGTGTATTTTACTGGCATGCTAATTTCATTGCAAGAAGACTGCCAAATTACTCAAATGTAGAGGCGTAGCTAGACAACTCTACGATTTTCCACATGTATAATGCCAATAGCCATGATGGATCATTTTCCATCTTTGTATCTTCCTCCCCCAATGTTTCATAATTTATTGCCTAAGGAATAGATATGGGAGGAAAACCTTACTACCTTCCTTAGATATATTAGGTATACATCTCAATGACATTGTAAAGGGGTTGATTAATTAAATTCTTGGTATGATAATTGTTTGTAATATTTTAGATATAAAAAAGTATGCAGAACAAAAATAAATAGCTAGAAATGGAAGATGGACAACAATATAACTAGAATAACACCACAATAATACCAAAATGATACCAGAATAACACCAGAAAGAGCACTTTGATTATTGAGAGCAATGTTCACTTGCCTCTTCGAGGGGCCAACCTCTAGCAAAGCAGAGCTCTATTACAATAATATCCAATAAAAAAGTTCTCATGCCCTCGACTCCTATTTATACTAAATATGTCTATCAAAAGAACCATCTAGAGGAAGATCCTTCTAGAAGTGAAAGCTTCTATTAGGTCTTCTTACATTGGACTTATTCTTCCTTATTGCTAGGCCTTATTAATAATGAGCTTTATTACATGGAAATATATTATTCTACCTACGTGAGGGGTTAGGTCCCTAACATTGTTGTAGCTTCGTGTTGTTTATATCTTTCTTCTACAAATCACTCTATTAGTTTAGAACGTGGATTAGTTACCCAATATATTATGTCAATATCTATATGATATAATCATTGATTTTATATGAGTTGATCAAGTTAACATAGCTCACATATATTCAAATATTTGTATTAATTAAACTAATTAATATAATTTATGTTGTGATTAATCTCATTTAACTAATGCAGTCCATCTTATATCATCATTTTATATTACTTTCCAAGGAAAATCCCATGGGGAAACTCGAGGGATGTTTCTCCACATTAGTGGATGGCATCCCTACTAAACTTGCCAGCATAGACTAGTGTGCCTAACCTAGTGATATTTGAATCGAGCATCTCCTAGCATGGAACTAACTAAAAGCCCAACAACATTGGTGACAATTGGTTTAGATAACCCCTTGGGTTTTTTATATCATATTATATAGTTAGAATGAAAACAAGTTATTTTGGCTCTCCAACCATGAGATGTAGTGTTCGTTTAATAACTTTTTTAGTCCCAAATCTACACATTCACAATACAAAGTCCACGACATCTATTAGGATAGATTTGATGGTATGTGTAGCGACGATGCTCATTCTCACTTCAACATTTGCCTCTCTCACTTCACAAATAGGGAATATTCATTGTAGGGTGGATCCCCATAATGTTGTTATTGGTTTACCAATATATTTCATGTAACACACGACATCTTACCAAATAGAAAGAAAAGTGAAGGATCTATTTGAGGAAATAAGGTTGGTTTCAACAAGATTGGTGCCTATTCTCTTAGGTTACAGAGTCTTATGTGAAGGCATATCCTGAAGATGAAATGATGAATAACATATTAGGGTATTCATAGAATAAATCCTACTAATTATAATCAATCAATCTTTATAATAAAATAAGTTCCATATGCAACCAAAAATAGCTCATGAACCATTTAAGTATATGCAACCAATAATATTGTTAATTAAAGTCTCCAAATAGACCATTTTGGTAATTATGATTATTTATACATCATACCTTACACAATACAATAGGGTACATGACATGAGTCACAACTTCTGTATTTTCCCAACTCAACCTCTTGGGGGATATCCATTATCCACATAGAAGATGAAGTTTGACCCATATACTAAAGACTTCTAATTGTAGTAATGTTACAACAACCTAATCTATAGGATAGAAGAAGAAGTGGAAGGAATTATGACCTTGAATGTTCTTCCAAACTCCCAAGACAGAAAAAATAAGTCTAAGGAGTAACATCTCTAAGAACCAACCTTTTCTTCTACTTCATTATCTACTAAAATAGACGATAGAGAGAGGAGATAGAGAAGTTGAAGCAACCTCAACTTGTGAACCACTTTATTTATGAATCATGTGACATTGTTTTGAAGCATTTATAGAGAACAATAAAAGTTCTCTAATATTGATCACCACCTATCCCCATGCATCATTTTCAAAGGTATGTCTCATTTTGATTTTTTTCATTTTCCTACATCTATCGATACATTTTACATCTCCTAACACTTACAAAAACTATAAGAATATATCTACTTTGTCTTCAAATTTATTTGTGCATCTATAACTAGCTATAACCTCATCACTCATGTATGTGTTAAAGTCATTCCACTTTCATCCAACCCTCTCCCCCACCCGTGCCCCCACTCTCCCCACCATCATCCTTTGATGTCCCAAACTATGAAATCTATCCTAGATACCACATACTTAGTCCTTTGATAACCTTGTTAGAACCACCCTACTTAGTCCTTTAATAGCCTTGTTGGAACCACCCTACTTAGTCCTTTAATAGCCTTGTTGGAACCACCTTCCATCTTTCATAGTATCATTATTCTATTTTGTATTTAAATATGATAATGCGACCACTCTCTAGCCCTTGCAAGAAGTTTAAAATGTTTCCCTAGATCACCATGCACCTCCATGCTTGACTTCTATTAGTTGTAGCCTTAATCATCCACTGATGTCCACCCATAAGACATTGCTCATCCCCTAAGCCTGCATACATATCCCCTTGCAGTACAACTTATTATGCACAACCATTAGTTCATGAAGTTTTCCATTGTACTTCTTAGAAATGTCACGTCTTATATGAAGCTATGAGAATTTAAAACCTTCCTACCAACCCTCCCTAATAAGATGACCCAAATAATTACTATTTTTCCATTAGAAATATTAGCACCATACAATTAAACATATTATTCCTCATATGATATAAATAGATCAGTAGAGGATGAGTCCAAATGTTCTATGATTTCGATTTTTTTTGGAAATTACATCAAAATTTGGCTATAGAAGAATTATTGGAATTGCAATTTTTTGCTATTGGATTTGCATTTTTTATTGAAAAAATGGATTCAACACCCTCAAAAACCCCTATTACAATCATATTGTGAAATCTTAACAATTAAAATATATTATTCTAACAATTCATTGCTGAATTTTGTGAAAAATGGTTAGAAACAAATGACCTTAAAAGGTCAAAATTGTAGCATTTTTAGACTATGTTGATTAGTAGATAGACACTTAAATCAAGTGTTAATATTACACATGACAAAATAATAAATTGGATAGGATGATACGACATGTGTTCCACATACAAAAGAGTAAATTTCACACTCAAAAACTAACTCTAAGGGAGTGTCACACTCTCACTATCATTAACATCATCACTAAATGTTAATTTGAGATTAGCTAGTGGAATGACCTAATATAAATCTCCTATGATTTCGAAGAGTCATGTGATATGACAAATTGGGTTATGGTAATTATTTATTTTAAGACCAAACATGTTCTTTTTAGTGCCATATACAATGCATGCCTCATCAATATTAAATCTACCCTTACAATCTAGCTTTCCATTAACTAGATGTTAGAATGGCATGCTCCCATGCTATGGTTGTATAGTTAATGCTATATATTTTAGGAAGTGATCATACATAATAGAAATATTATAAGATTTATTCTATGAAGGCCTTGATGTTATTATAAATCAATTCCCTTCCCTTCTCCCTTGTTTTATTTAATTTTTTGGCTCATTGAATTGCTTGTTAACTAGTTATGTTTTTCTTGTGTTCTTTTTTTCAATCTTAGTTTTATATTGTTGGGTTATACCATGGTGATGGGAGAAATGTCTATTTGTTGCTCCTATAAAATCCCACACAAGAGTACCATGTTGACATATGTACTCCCCTCTTACTCTCGTATTAGTTTGTGTATCAAATTTCCCTTCCCTAATACATCTATCGTAGAGGCCCTTAACATTATCATCCTCTAAATGCTTCAGTCACCCTTACCCACTAGTATAACTAAAGGATTCACCCCAAACCCACCCCTCTTTAGTGACACTATCCTCTTCCCTTAATTTAAATATTAATAGTGAACAAATATTCTAAGTTTGTTTCCCATTGATGGTGTGTGTATAGGCCACACCATGATGGTGCATCATGGCATGCATTGAACATGCTGCTTTTGCTAAAGAACTGCACATGGTGCATTAAGTAAAACCAAATGCACTATCAAGTGAGCATTACTTTGCACACCATCATCAATGCACTATATATTGTACCAACAGAGGTGCAACCCTACAGCCTCAATGCACAACTTGACAAGCGACATGTTTTATGGATTTCATGGTGCTTTTACATTGACCTGATGCACTGTTGCAGTGCCGAGAACAACACATCATCATAACCGCCAATGTGTGATTGTGCCAATACATGGTTTCACACACCATATATATATGGAATCTAGTAATCATAAATGCATTGGAGAGAACTGGCATAGATAATTGTCTTTTACTTAGTGCCTTTAGGTTCAGTGGATGCACCTTCTAAGATGTAGGTATAATGGAACATAAACACATAATGCATTAGCTTTTTAGTGCAATTTTGGCTACACTATTAGCTTGTAATATGTATACTAATAGAATTGCAAGAGGAACATTGCTCTTGTGGCTTGTGTACTAATTGTGATGCATCGTGGTTAGTGAAATTTAAATTATATAGAGCTCTCAGTTTGGATTTAGTGGTTCATATGTTTATTTCGATTGAAATTCACTCTGTAGTTGCTGCATATAGGGAAATTTTTAAGGATCCATACTTACCCTATATGCATAGAAACCTCGATGAATCTTACTAACTCTTAAAATGCCAACTATAAAATGTTTGACAATATTTTTGTAAAAATACTCAAATTTCTAGGGATTCTATATAGTTTCTAGAAAATTTTGGCAATTATTTAAGTAAAATAATTATATCCAATAGATTTCAACAAAAAGGTTTTGGAAAACAATAGAATGGATGAATCTCTTTTAGAAAAAAAAAATGTAAAATTAGTCAAATGAGGAAATTTAGCCCCTAAACGTTTCCTTGGTTGATCATTATGTTTGGGGATATTTTTTCCACATATGGCATTAGTGATCCATAGTCTTATTTCAGTTGAAATTTGTTGTGTATAGGCCAAGGAAGTTCATAGTATGTCAAAGAAGTTGGGTCATAACACAAAGGTTGGGGTTGTATGCTAAAGGTGTCATTGAACTATATAAAGGTGAGGTGAGGTTGTATGATGGGGATGTGGGGATATAAATAGGTGAAATTGAGTTGTAACTGGGTGAGGTGGGGTTGCATGATGGGGATGTGGGGTTATAAATAGGTGAAATTGGGTTGTAACTAGGTGAGGTGGGGTTGTATGTTGGGGATGTTGGGGATGTTGGGTTATTGAACTAACACCCTTGTGAAAAGTCCCAACATGGGTGCTAACTAGGGCAACAAAATGGGAAGTGCACCACTGTCACCTTAGTACACTTTTCCCTTCACTTTAGACCATCTCCTAGAATCCATGAGGGGTATCCCTATTTGATTAAGTAAACTTCTTTAAGTGAACTAAAACTATGCAAGATTATGACTTACTTTAATGAATCCACAATATGTATAACAAGGCCATGCACACAGATTTAATATAATAAGGGATTAAATGCTTTAAAGATATACAACTAGAACAATAGCAATAACCACAAGTATAATCCACTTGAAAGAGAAAGTTAGAATCTAGTGGATGTGTGTGTCAAATCCGATATATAAGATGAACAAATTTAGCAACTTCAGATTTGCATTTATATCTATCACTCAAAAAATAAACTGCAAAGAGGTTAGAACCACTTTTAAGTTACATCTAGGGCATAAAAAGTGAAGACAATTAACATAAGTCAATGGTGCGATGTGTGCTTGTGATTATCAATTGATAATATGCTAAGAGAGGACAAGAATAGGGCTTTCTTTCAGCTTCTGAATTTGTTTTATGATAAAATAAAATGTAGAAATTTAAGTTTAGAGCATGAAAAAATCATCCAAGGCAGAGATTATGCACTAGATATCAAGATGTATTAGATGTTTCCACTTGGGAAAGATGTTGGGTAGGTGTTATATTATTTGCATGTGTGTGTGGTGGTGTGTCAGATTTGATGATTGCGTCTGACGATCCCATCACCTGTCGCCCTTTGTGTGCATGTGCGTCAGGCGCTGCTCAAAGGGGGGCCAAGATCGGTCCCCCTTGGTTACGCAAAACATTCGGCTCTTGACACTAGCCCGAAGCCGACGGGGTTCGATGTAATGCTTTGAAATTTTTTGGGGTGTTTTTTGTTATTTTAGCATTTTTCTATTTTTTGTAGTTTTCTAGATTAATCTTGGATTAAGGGATTATGGTTTTGGTAGCTTTGAAATACCTAAAATATTGTATATATTGTATTTTGAATGGTGAAATTAATACAACGAAGAGTTGAAAGGTGCGACACCAAGGACGGTTGGTTTTCTCCCGATTAAGGGTTTCCAATGTAAATAATTGTGTACTATGTGTATGAGCCATTAATTAATTTATGTTTTTCTTAAGAATTTGTATGCATTACTTTACTTCATAGGTATAAAACTTACATGTGATATTAGAGCATGTTTTTGGATTCAAGGGGACGCCTTTATTGTTGAGGGTTTGGCTCGGTCTTGATAGATCAAGTTTATCTTGGATTTGTGATAAACCTAGGTTTAGTGGGAGCTTTGCAGTGGTGATTCGTGTGTTGAAAGAGAATGACGAATAGTTCTAGAATTAAGATTGAGAAGTTCAATGGTCAAAACTTTGAGCTATGGAAGCTCAAGATGGAGGACCTTCTTGTATACAAAGAACAATGGATCGTTGTGGATCCTAGTACACAACCTATTGGTACACAAACTACTTGTACACAATCTACTAGTACACAAACTACTAGTACTCAATCTACTGGTATGTTGAAATAATATTGGGAGAAGTTGGATAGAAGAGAAAGGAGTACAATTCGACTCTACCTAACAAATTCGATGTTACTAAATGTGTTGTGATAATCTACAACTAAGGAACTATGGGAAAAGTTGGGGAATTTGTATTAGTAAAAGTCCCTGGTAAACAAGTTGTATCATCTTATGATGGAAGATGGAGATTATGTGACAGAGCATCTAAATTCCTTCAATACTCTGGTAAGTTAACTTGTCTATGTTAATATTATGATTTCAGAAGAAGATAAGTGTATTACTTTGTTATGTTCCTTTCTAGACTTTTGGTATAATTTGGTTGTAGCAATTGGTAGTACCACTCAATCTGCATTGAAGTATGAGGATGTAGTTTCATCCTTGTTATCGAAAGAGATGAGGTGGAAAAATATTGATAGTCACAACACAGATGTTTTATCTGTAAGAGGTCGTCCTCAAGATAGGAATACAAATAAGTATTTAGTGGGGAAATTTAAATCTAAAAGTAGATCTAAATCCCCAAGAAAATATTTGAGGAAATGCTGAAAAAGTGGTAAAGATGGGCATTATAAGAAATATTACAGGTCTAAGAAAGTTGATAAAGAAAATGGATCCAATGATGCCTCTTCCAAAGAGGAGAAAACCTCCACAAAAAGAGGTAATTTTTCTTGACATATATAGGTACACATGCATATTGTGATGTATGGTTGATTGACTCAAGTGCATCTCATATGACACTTCATAGGGAGTGGTTTAGTGAATATGAAAAGTATGATGGTGGTGATGTCTTCCTAGGATATGACTCAACAACCAAAATCATGACACATGGAGGGGTTAAGTTGTTGCTAAAAGATGGAAGGATTAGAGCTCTCCTTGGATTTTTGCACATTCCAAATCTAGCCAGGAGCCTAATATATGTAAGTAAGTTAGATGATGTCAGTGTGGATACTTTATTGGGAAATGACACTTGCAATATGGTACAAGGAACAATGGTGTTGATGAGGGGAGTTCGTTGTGGAACTCTATACAACTTATTGGGAAGAACTTATATCGATGGGTGTAACAGTTCTATTGTCCTTGAGCAGGGAAATAAAGAAAATAGGATCCATACTATCCCTGGAAATAAGACCATATTATGGCATCAAATATTGGGACATTTTGGAAAAAAGAGCCTTCAAACACTACAGAGTAGAGGTATGGTTGAAGGTATGTCTAATTGCACCCTGGATTTTGATTTATGTGAACATTACATATATGGTAAACATAATCGAGTAAGACTCTCATCTGGTGCTACAAGAGCAAAGGGGATCTTAGAGTTGATACACAATGACGTGTTTGAACTTGTGTCTGTTTCATCACTAGGTAAATATGTGTATAATTTTTCATTCATAGACGATTTCTCAATGAACATATGGATTTATTTTCTTAGGAAGAAATCTGATGTATTTGATAAATTTAAGGAGTTTAGAGCTCTAGTAGAAAATTAGACAGAGAAGAAAATAAAGGTGTTGAGGACAGATACTGGTGGAGAATTATGTGGGAGTGAATTTGAAGAGTTATGTAAGAAGTGCGGTATAACAAGGAAGAAGGCTACTCGATACACACCTCAATAGAATGGGGTTGTAGAAAGGATTAACATGACATTGATGTAAAAATCAAGGAGCATGCTTAGTGGTATCGGGTTAGGACAAGAATTATGGGTAGAGGCAGTGGGTATTACATGTTACCTAGTAAATAGATCACCCTCATCAACGTTGGTGGACAAAAATCTACATGATGTATGGACTGGTAAGAAACCCTCTCTTGAACATCTCAGAGTGTTTGGTTGTGATGTTTATGTACATGTTCCAAAGGAAAATATGAGTAAGACGGATAATAAAGATAAAAAGTGTATCTTTATTGGTTATAAAGATGGTATGAAAGGTTATAAGCTTTGGAACCCAAAAACTAAGAAGATTGTTTACAATTGGGATGTTGTTTCTAGAGAGGTTAAAGATGTTCCCAAATAGGAATTCTTACCAAGGCAAGAAGAAATTAAGAAAATAGAGTTTGAGTTGGATGACGCAAAATTTGAATCAATGAAAGAAGATGAATAAGAAGAAGAAGAACCTCATACTTCAATATTGAGGAGATCAATGAGGGAAAGAAGGCAACCAAAAAGGTAAAGTCCACCTGATTTTCGTGTTAATTTTTCTTTATCTATTTCTGATGATGATCCTAGAACTGTCAGGGAAACAATGAATTCAGAGGATAGTAAACTTTGGAAGAAGGCTATGGTTGAAGAGATGGATGCCTTGGATAAGAATGAGGCATGGGATCTAGTTGAGTTGACAACTGGAAGAAAGGCCATTGGTAGCAAATGGGTGTTTAAGAAGAAGTTGAATGAAGAAGACAAAGTGGAGAAACACAAATCTTGGTTAGTAGCAAAAGATTATTCCCATGTAGAGGAAATTGACTTTGGTGAATTTTTGTTCTCTTATTGACAAGTTAATTTTTATTATATTTCTTTTATCTGTTGTTGATGCTTTTGATTTTGAATTAGAAAAGATGGATGTGAAGACAACATTCCTACATGGGAATATGGAAAACAAAATCTACATGAAGCAGCCAAAAGACTTTGTAGGGAAGGGAAATAAAGACTTGGTCTGTAGGCTAAAGAAGTCACTCTATCGTTTGAATCAATCACTTATGATGTGGTACCAAAAGTTTGGCACATACATTCTTGGATTGTGATTTGTGAGAAGTAGGGTTGATCACTATGTATATTCCAAGTAGTTTGGTAATCACTTCATTTATGTAGTGTTGTATGTCAATGACATGTTGCTAGTAAGAAACAACATGGATGTTATCAAGGAGGTGAAATCACAACTATCCTCCAAATTTGACATCAAGGATCTTGGAGCTGCTAAATTCATTCTGGGAATGGAGATTAAAAGAGATTGAGAAAAAATGAAACTCTAGTTGAATCAAATAAAATATTTTGAGATGGTATTACAAAGGTTTAATATGAAGAAAAGTAAACCGGTCAAGGTTCCTATTCCTAAAGGTGTAAATTTATATGCATATCAATGTCGCAAGAAACATGGAGAGGAAAAGGATATGTCCCATGTTCCATATGCTAGTGTGGTTGACAACTTAATGTATGCAATGGTTTGTACTAGACCGGACATTATACATGCGGCGGGAGTTTTGAACAAGTATATGTCTAAACCGAGGAAGGAGCATTGGATAACAGTAAAGAGGGTTTTCATTTATTCGTGTAGCACTTTTAGTTATGGATTGTGCTACCAAGAAAGACTAGGATTGGAAAAGGTGTTGGGCCTACATGGGTTTGTTGATACAAATTGGGTTGGAGATCTGGATCGTAGAAGATCTACAAGTGGGTATGTGTTTAACCTATTTGGAGGAGAAATCAGTTGGATGAGAAAAATACAAGTTGTATTGGCACTCTCAACTACAAAAGATGAATACATGGCAACCACACATGCAAGTAAGGAAGTAATATGGTTACAGATATTGTGTTCAAGTATTGGGTTGGTACACCAAGCAGTAAGATTAGATTGTGACAGTCAGAGTGCAATCTTCCTGGAAAAGAACCCAACTTATCATTCAAAGACAAAGCATATTGATGTTCAATATCACTTTGTGAGAGACATGGTTGAAGACAAAGTGTTGATGGAGAAGGTTGACACTTTGTAGAATGATGCAAATTCATTGACAAAGTCTGTGAGCACCAATAAGTTCTCCTGGTATAGAGAAACAATGGGCATTATTGTCATGGATTGTTGACTATGTAATCCTATGACCCAATATTCAAATAAAACAAAAAGTGGGAAAATGTTGGGTAGGTGTTATATTCTTTGCAAGTGTGTGGGGGGGTGCGTCATATTTGATGACTATGTTTAACAATCCCATCACCTGTCGCTCTTTGTGTACGTTTGTGTCGAGTGTTGCCCGAGGGGGGGCTAGGACTTCCCCCCCTTGGTTATGTGAATCATTCAACTTTGGCTAGCACCCTAAAATTGTTTTTTGGGCGTTGTTTGTTATTTTAGCATTTTTCGCTATTTTTAATGGTTTTCTAAATTAATCTCGAATTTAGGATTTAGGGTTTTGGTAGCTGTGGAATACCTAAAATATTGTATATATTGTATTGTGAATGGTGAAATTAATACAAGAAAGAGTTTAGAGGTGCAACACTAAGGAAGGCTAGTTTTCTCTGAATTAAGGGTTTCCAACGTAAATCATTGTGTATTGTTTGCATGAGCCATTGATTAGGTTTTTTTTTTCTTAAGAATATGTATGCATTGCTTTACTTCACAGGTTTAAAACTCACAAAAGATATATTTAATGCAACAAAACCCAATAAGTGTTAGAAACAAGTTCTAAATATGTATAACCATTTACTAAGTAAGAACTTGTAAAATAAATGGTGAATCCCCCTAGGATTTTGCAAGTTAGCACTTAGACTTCACCAAATAAATCTCTACGTAAATGATAAACAATTATAAGCACTTAAAGATCAAATTCACCACTAGATATGTAAGATAAACTTGTATAAACAATCTAGGAATGAAATAGAGGCCAAGTATGAGTAAGAATACACCTTGAAGCATTAAACCCTAGCCTTTATAGGGTTTCACCAAATCTAATTTTTATTACTGTAATTTAATTTCTAGATTTGTGAAATAACTTAAATCAACCCGCAAAACATTATATAAGACCTTGAAGCTCCTTTCTAGAGGGTCATTTTTCCTCCTTAGGGTTAGAGATAAACAATTAACCACAGACCCTATAATGAAGAGGGTCATTTTTCCTCCTTAGGGTTAGAGATCAACAATTAACCACATACCCTATAATGAATTTGTATAGGAAATAAAATAAACCGTTAACTTTACACTAGACAAGGGATGAAATCTAAATAAATATTTTTCTTTGATTTCCCATTGTTAGATTTCTTTCTAAACAAACAAAAATAAAATATTTTGAATTTTAGGGGTTTTTTTGTTGGTTATTAGGACTTGTGCCTTTTCTCTAGTTAGGGCTTATGGGGTCAAGAAAGATGCCCCTTTAAGAAGCAATCACGTATATCTTAAGGATTAGGGTAAGAGATTAGAACCCTAAGGGTTGAATAATGTCTAACATAATCAAGATAAGCTAAGAGGACCAAGGCCCTAGAAGAAAAGATTCCTTAAGGGAAAGAATCTTTCACCAAAATACTTAAAACCCTTCCAAGGAACCAAGAGAAAAAACAAAGCTACATATTAAACACTTACCAAAGCTAACAAGAGAAGAAGGATGGAACAAACCCTAAAACGTCTCCTCTTCAAGTGGTATAATAACCCTTCAAATGGATTGATCTTGAAATCTAGTAGAAGTCTTGAATCACCATAACAAATCTTTAATGCACCTTCCATTCTCAAATGTTCAACAACAAATTGGAATGAGAGGAGAGCCTCTATTTATATATGAGGCGTCTGCGTCCTTCTCATTCTTTATTATTTTCTATCTCCCTAAAATTATCCTTAAAGATTTACAAAAAGTGACTTGTCATCCACGCAAAGGAAACTAATTCAAATACAAGTAAAACATGCCACATGTACATGATAAAACCCTCATGAAAAGGGGGGTCGTCTTATAGAATAGGGGTCAACTTGCTCAAGTATCTCAATGTTCCATTGAAAATGTGTATTCAAGGCCTCAAATCACGGTGTACAAGCATCCTATGCAAGGAAAGTACCAACATCTAACCTCTTTATGTGGAACAACATCTTAGAAAGGGTGAATAATACCCCAAGATGTGGATGGCTCCATGCTCATGAATCATCAAAAGATGCCTCTAAGGTGTGGCCACGTTCTCATCTCAAGCAAAGATCCTCCACAAGGCATGAAAAGTGCCCCTCCAAGTCAAATCAACTCATAAAAACACACCATGGTTGTCATAAAGTCCACACGTGTGGGTCGACCCTCTAATCAAGTGAAAAGATGTTTAAAAATTGATGAAATGAGAGGGAGATCTCGAATCTTCAATGTGGCATGTGTAGAGGATGTCCATGTATGCATAGATAGCCCATTTGTGCCTTGGAGGATGTGATGTCTTGAGGATGTGATCAATGCCTTAGGATACATGTACTACCTCGAGAACTATGAGACTACTTGAAGACGTGAAACTGAGCAAGCCTCTACAGAATCATCTTTGATAGTAAATGACCAAGGTGTGACAAATACATAATATGGGGATCTAGGCTTAAGCATAAAATAAGTGTGCTATACATAGGTCTCACAACCTTTACTAGAAGAGCAACTCCTTTATATCATATACAAAGGAGTGAGAAAGACTAGTAGCTCCCCTATATCATGTGTCTTAATAGATCCACCCCAATATGGTCGCATACCTACCAAAATCATAAATGACCAACATGATGAAGAGTTACCAACATCAAGGGGCAGATGGCTAGAGAAATATTTATCTTGAAACGAGGACTAGAAGGACGAGCCATGACCGACCACAAGGGGTTTGGAGATATTACATAGCCCCCCCACCAATACATAGAACATTTAAGCACGGTCCAATACAATACATGAGTGCAAATACAACCACACCTTTGGATCATCATGATACAATGAGGCAAATAATATGCTCACATGATGGGTCACATCTGGCGAAAAAATGTAGGGTACAGTAAAGTGAATCTAAGGTGTAATAGGTTATAAATAGGTGAAGTTGTGTTGTAACTCGATAACTTGGGAATGTTGGGCTATATCTTAGCAAAGTGGGATTGTAAGTTGGTGATGTGGGAGAATAACAAGGATAGGTTTCAACAACCCCTATGATTCTATCAACTAAATGCTATGCCTTTGGTTTTCTCTAATCAAGAGCACACCTTTTTCTTCTTGTATACCAAAACATTGCTTAATATCCCTCTTTACTAGGGCCTTGATATCATTAGTAGTGTGAGAATGAAGGTGAACTTCCATATGAATTCTCATCTTTAGATTCAACAAGTATTTCACTACTACATATCCATCACTTCAAATGTTAAAATTCAATTCAACAACTCTATTCTACAAAATAAATGACATACATCAACTTATGGCATCAAATCAATCACTTTCTTCCCTATTTCAAATCCATAAACCCTCCCCTCCTCTACTCTATTCCACCTTCATTGATACCTATCATTTCTATTATTTAGTAATCATAACCTCTCTTGAATCAAAAGGGTTTATTGAAACTTATCTTATTTACTAATCCATAAACCCCCTCCCTCCTCTACTTCTATTCCACCTTCCTACCCTATCATTTCTAGTATTTATTCTAGTATTTAATAGCCATAGCCTCTCTTGAATCAAAAGGGTTTATTGAAACTTATCATATTTGCTAAAGGACTCTAGAAGTTGTTTATCAACATACAATGATGTAATCAAATGAAATATGATATCAAATAGATTCTCCACCCAATCTATGCGCGCCTCTACTTTACCAAAGGTTTATGAGTGAACAACGGTGTAAGAAAACAAAGAGATACTCGCTCGAACAATGCCATGGGAGAAAAAATTGAAACCACGTTCTCACTTAGACATGAGAAAGAAAGGAAACAAAGAGTTCCCGTGCATGAACAGTAGTGCCATGAGAGAACAAATAAAGAAGGATTGAAACTGAGTCCTCTTTTACAAATAATACGGCGAAGTGCGAAAAGTCACTGCGATAATTTTTCCTCCACTGCAGCGCTTCTTAGCAATGGTGGTATATTCGAAGCCTCCGCCTCTTAGCAATGGTGGTATATTCGAAGCCAGCCTCCGCCCAAGATGGAAACATACCCTTCAACTTATATGAACCATGACGGCATGTGCGTGTACAGAATGGGCAATTAATGTTTGATGGGATACCTTGTCAGTTAGCAGGAGTATTAATTTTTAAAAATAAAGAGCCCATAACACCTCAATTGTCCTTGGGCTGGAATTTATGTTAATATGAAATTTATGATATTAATGTTTTGTACTTTAGTGGGAAGTATATACCCAATATTTCATAAGCCCAACATCATATATGGAAGCCAACATCGTTGTAAATTAGCTACATTTAATTATGGTCATGTCATACAAATTTTTAATATTATTGCTATTGACTTAATAAATTAGGTTGTCATGTCATACAATTGTTAAGCATTATTGCCATCCTATATATAT
>ML806123.1:303805-319495 GCA_009831015.1 Picea engelmannii
AGAGTTGTAAAATTATATAGGTAGTGTTTGAATAGTAAACTTTTAAGTGTAATAGAATTGTAAAATTATATAGTAAAAGTTATATAAATTATATATTTATTTTATTTTGAATTTAGATTTATAGATAAAAAATATTAATTTATTATTAATAATGTTGAAGTCTTTTTCAAATTAATAAATTTTATTAAAAAAAATAATTAAATGAAAAAAATTATACTAAATATTTTTTAAAATATTATTTTTATATTTGAATATGTTAAAAAGAAATTTAAGTTTAATGATGATGAGAATTTAATTTGATTTATAAAATTATATAAAAATGGATTATTGATTTACTTTAAAATTTATTTTTTTAAAATTAATTGGTTTATTTTATTTATTTAAAATAAAATTGAATAAAAGCTTTGTGCTAACAAGTTAGAAAGGTTTTTCATTATAATAAAAAAAATTAGGAAGGTTTAACAAGTATTTTGAAATTGAAATTAATGTGGATATATATAAAACATTTTAAGAAAAAATGTTTTTCATTTTCCATTTTCTTAATATCATAAAGATGATAATTATTTTCATTCCACAATATTTTAGGGATTGTCAAACTTCCTATTCCACCATGAAGTTAGTGATCATTTTTAGTTTAATAATGTTGGATTTCTTTTTAAAACTAAATATAACAAAAATATACTTTTGATGTTCCAATGCTTTTGACATTCTAAATTGGGTCTAACAACCTCTTTTATAATATCACATTTTTTCCCTTAAATGTAATAGTATTTTAATATTACCAATATTTAAGAAGGGGATTTTTTTCTCTATTTTCCAATAGTTTAACTAAGGCTTATAATTTGTATGCCAACCCCTCTTAAATCATAGATAACATTGAGTGTAATTTGATGTTATTTTATCAAAAACATCTGTCTTTTATATTAATTTTAATAAAAACATCTTTGTCTTTTATATTAATTTTCTTGTACTTGTAAATTAAATATTTAGTTGTAACCATTGTAATTTGATGTTATTTTATCAAAAACATCTTTGTCTTTTATATTAATTTTTTTTATATTTGTAAATTAAATACTTAGTCATAACTAGATTTGTATTTTTCAATAGTTTAATTAAGACTTATAATTTGAATACCAACCCCTCTTAAATCATAAATCATAAATAACATTGAATGTGATTTGATGTTATTTTATAAAAACATATGTCTTTTATACTAATTTTAATAAAAACATCTTTGTCTTTTATATTAATTTTCTTGTACTTGTAAATTAAATATTTAGTTATAACCATTATAATTTGATGTTATTTATCAAAAACATCTTTCTCTTTTATGTTAATTTTATTGTATTTGTAAATTGAATATTTAATCATAATCAGATTTGTATGTTAATTTTATTGTATTTGTAAATTGAATATTTAGTCATAACCAGATTTGTATGTATGGGAAATTAATATTTTTTAATTCAATTTATTTTAATCTTTATTTACTATTTTTAAAATTTTATTTTTTTAATAATTTATATTTAAAATCTAAAAAAAATTATAAAATATAAAATATTAGTGTTAAAATTTTATTTTTCCTATAATAAATTTACATTAATAAATTTGTAATTTTTATTAATTAAATATAACAAATAAACTAAATTTTGAGTGAGTTATTTTTTAAGTTTTTTTGCTAATTTGTTAGTGATTTGTAGGACTAACTTGTGGTCTAAGAAACTATGATTTAGGATTTCTAAGCAATTAAAATCACTTGAGGTGCAACACTTGGAGATTGCACTAGGCTTAAGCAACACAAACCTTTTACATGACTGTATTTTAGATGTCTCTCCCAACTAACCTAGTTTCAAACTTGGGTAGCCTTACACAATGTGAAAATCTAAAATTCTAGAGCACTTGAGCTTCTCTCATCCTTTGAAATATTTTGTTTTTCTCATTTCAATCACATTCCAAGGCCAAGGTTATTTCCATTATTTTGTTTTGGCCAAGGTCATTGCTATTATTTTGTTTTCAATATTATTCTTAAATTATTGCCATTATTTTGTTTTGGCCAATGTCATAATTGCTATTATTTTGTTTTGAGTATTATTCTTAAATCATATTGTTATAACCCTAATTTGCACCAGACATGCTTACCTAGCCTCAGACCATCTCAGATTCCTTCTTTGCCAAAACACTACTAACCAACTCTTCTTAAAAACCCATTTTATAAAGCTCCATTACTGCATGCGTGTACACACTTGCTGACCCAAGACAACCCGCTGACCCAAGACAACCCGTGTGTACCTACAAAAGCATGAAAAAAAGAAAATTGTTGACGGAACACTAAACCCTTCAGCCATGCATGGCTGATCATTCGACCAAATAACTAGCTCCTTTTAACTTATAAAAGAAGGGGTAGGGGTCCCATTAGAAAGGAGGAAAATCATAGTAAATAAACTATACCCGATTGAACATTCCTTTTGTCCCAACCTTTAGCCATCCTTGTGCAAAGAGAAGTATAGAGAAAAGCAGTTGAAAGACAGTGAAAGAAGAGCCCAGGACCAGGATCGAGGAGCAGTGGCCGACTTTATCATTGTAAGGTATCATTGTGAAGTTAATAAAAGAATTGTTTTTCCCGTCCCACCATATGAGATTGCCATTATTTGGATATTGATTGCTCCATTGATTAAATCTCTAACCCATTAGTTCATAGATCAAATGCATGTGGAGTTCTTTGCTTGTCTTTTGTGAATGCAGGTCAACATTGGGAGGAGAGTTGCAGTCAAAGAACGACCAAGCGCAAAAATGGGATCGACATCAAACACGAAAAATAAGGTACGTCAACTTAATCTCTTGAAACTTGTATTTATATATGAGTAATAGAGGTTTAGGGATGAGATGATGGTAAAAAATAAGAATCTTTAGGTCATTTCTGCATGCATAATAAAACCCTTAGTGCTAGTCCGTAGGAGGGATTTCCCACCCACAACACATATTGCCATGCAAGTATGTGTGTCACAAGTTTTGAAAGTGAATCATTGCATATGCCAATCTACTAGAATATGCCAATCTACTAGAGCTGGAACCCTAAATGATGAATCACTTGGGCTGAACATTTTGACAATAAACTATTATATACCATTATGGCCATATACAAAAGTTAAATTAGCTGCTAGTACGAACAGGATTGCACCCAACTTCACGTTTCTATTTCTGGTATATATCTGTCTCAGCTTTCTGCAAAAGCAAACAGATAATGATGATAACAATGACCTGAAACAGTGGAAAAGGGCAGTTTTGGCGTTCCATGGCTTGTCTTTGAGAATTTGCATGCAATGACAAAGAGAGAGCTTAGAAAGAGAGACGCGAGAGTAAGTCCAAGCTGAGGGCGTAGTTGGTTACTTGCATTTTAATTGATGCGAAGAAGCGTTGGGAATATGGTTTTTTTTAATTGGAGGAAGGGGTGAAAATCCAAATTCAAGCGTTGAAAGAGAGGTCCGCATTACGTGAGGTGCACGTGTGCGAGAGAAAATTATTGAGGGGAGTGGGAAGTTAGCAGAAAGAAAAAAAGCGATACAGCTATCCAGGACGTGGGACTCGAGACAGAGAGCGATATGCTGCGTGTAAAATATTGTTATATTGCGGGTTCAGTGCGCGCTTATGTCAATGCTCTTTGAATAAAAACAAAGAGACTCAGACGTTTCTCTTTTTCTTCCGTCCTTCTTCTGGTGGTTGAAATAGGTCGAGAGTAGTGTAGTGTTGTTTTTGATGTTGAAGTGTTATTTGACTCACCCGTTTCCAGATCTTGTTACCAACCCATGACAGAACCCGTAGGTTGTTTTATTCATTGTGTCATTTTCACTGGAGGTTGGAATGTGGTGTAGCAGTAGATTCATCCGAGTTTACCAAAATCAGGGTTGGCTTTTCAATGTGAAAGTAGCTGAAGCTTCCCCAACTAACCTCGGTTTACTTTCAGCAGCGAATTTGAAAGAATCTCCAAAGTCACACATTCCAAGACTTTTAACCTTCTACGTCCAGCATATCACAAAAGTTCACTTGCTACTTAGAAATTAGTTTCACTTGAATCATGAATAGAATGATGCCTTAGTAGCTAAACGTTTTGATGTTTAAGAGTAATAATTTCAAGTCATGTTACATGGATTGACTTACATGGATTTGATTGGATCCTTGTGTATTATATTTTTATTATAAAATGGTGGATTGGATCCCTGTGTATTATATTTTTATTATAAAATGGTGGAAGGGGTCATGGAATCATCTTATGCTTGGGGATGAGAATTGCAAGGAACAACCAAGATGAAGTTTTGGGGGCTAAGAACTGCAAGGAATAATTAAGTTGAAGCTTATGCTCTTTTGTAGAGACTTTTCATTGTTATTAGTTTGGAAATAAGAGAATTCATAGTTTTAAGTGATTCAAGGATTATAATAAAGTAGTTAAATTGCCAAAAACCTTCCAAAGGTTTTTTATTAGTTTTGATCATTTCCAAAATTGAAAAATTCATAGTGAAGTTGGCTAAAATCTCGGATAAAATTGATTTCTACCATGTTATGAGAGAAATTGGCTAAAATCTCTTTCTACCATGTTATGAGAGAGCATAATGGCAAAGGAGATGGTATGGCCAACTAAGCTTCACTATTGCCACACAGAATGTTAAAGAAAAATAGGGTTGTATTTTTTACCTATATCCCCTAAGATCAACCCATCAAATTCATTTCTTAGATATGGAAAGATGAGACTTCGTAAGCATTAAATGTTTTCAAGTATGAGGGATGGAGCTTGGAGTACAAATCTCCCATGCAATAACACAAAATTGGTATGGGAGAGGATTATGCTATGCTCTTTGCTATCATTTCAATTATGTGTGGTGGGATTATTCCATGTATGGGGAGATTTAATTGAAGATGGGGCAACTTATGAAGCATTGATTCTTTTTTTATTATAGTATCTGAGACCATATTTGGATGTTCCCTCTCTAGTCGACAGTGAAGAAGGATTGTGCCTCTATGCCTAGACATTTCAAAGATTTCTATTCTAGGTAAATGTTCATTTCTCATTGTGTACAATTTCATGGTGCAAACAGAGTGGCTGTCTTCATTCAGATGTTTTCAAGTATCTTCATCTTGTGTTGGTTTGTTAGATGGGCTTTTTTGTGATCTATGGAAGGGGCTTAGTGTCTTACTTTGGTGCAATGGCTTTGTTTTCATATGGGTATCTTGTAGTGTGCTTATTGTGTGGTGGTGGTCCTATTACGTCGTTCTATTGTTTCGTTGAGGTGTCATTTTCTAAGGAATTGTGGACTGTGTTACTGCTCAAACTCTCTCTAAGGAAAATTTTGGCCATGCAAAGGAGAGCTTGGTGCAACGACTAGGAAAGCCACTCATTGTCACCTCAATGGCCTTGCCTCTTCACTTTAAGGCTAGGATTTCTAACCTAAGGAAGGTATTCCTAAGGGTCAAAACTAAGTCCACATTCAATATGCCCTTGACCCTTGGTATATTCACATTCAATATGATTGTTCCACAAGATTCACGAGGTTTATACCATATATGCCATCGCATATAATTATAACCAACAAAATTCAACAAAAATATAACAAAGTATTAATGGAGGGAGAGGTTCGCAAGGTCGAACCCCCCACCTCCTCCATTTTATACCAAAGTTTTAACCATTATGCCATGACTTACGGTTCGTTCTAACAAACCAATGGATATGTAGTTAATTCGTTGCCTATGTGTGAGCCAAGGTCGGGCCATAGTTTGGCCAACCTAGGCTATTTAATGGCACAAAATCCAATGCACAACCACATCATATGACATCGGAGTATGAGTTTGGTCTCAAAGTTCATGCCAAAGGGTATCAAGACTTGGGGATTACACTGTAATGTGTGCCAATAGGTTTCGTAATGGAATTATATGAAGTTTAGACTCATTTTTCTCAAAATTTCGCAAGGAATTCGATGGCATACTTTGTTTCTGAGTTTGAACAATGTGTAAAAAAGACATTTTAAAAACACAAGCATTTGAGAATTAATAAAGAGGTCTCAATTGAAAGCAGACCAAGCAAACCTGGAGACTTATCCCAAATTGGGTGAACTTCGTTAACAAACTTATGTATGTGATACATTATTGTTGTTCTATTTCACTCAATTATTTGCAAGTTGTTTATCATTAAAGTGGATTTGGATAGATAAATAATTTCACATATATTTTACAATAAGTCAAACGATCATTATTATTTTGAAATCAACTTATATTTTTATGTGAATTAAATAATAATTAGCATCTAAGGATTTTTCAGATCAATTTGGTATCAGAGTTGGTTTTGACAAGTGTTTGTAAGTGAATGCTTACAAGATCCAGATCCAATCTTGGTAAATGAAATCTTGCAAGTTATAAGTCAGAGATTCAAAGGAGATTTCCAAAGAAAAAAATGGCTTCCAAAGGAAAGGAAGGAGAAGATCCTCCCATGGGACTTGGAGAAGTTATGGCTACACTTTGCTCAATGAGGGAAATAATAGATTATTTATATCGAAGAATTCACAAGTCTAGTGACGAAGAATCTTCGATAAAATATGAAGGAGGAGGTGAAGGTGGGGAGGGACCTTCATAACCCTCTACACCATTATCCCTCGTCATCATCTACCAATGGAGCAAGTGAATAGTCTTCACATAAGAAGAAGGGCACTAAAAAGTCTTTTCATGCTCATAATTTGCCTTTATTGAAATTAGATGTCAAGTTCGAATTGTCAATTTATGGAGGATTGAATGTAGACAAGTTGGATAATTGGATAAAAAAGATAGAATTATATTGCATGGTACAAAAGATTGTGGATGAAGGATACATTTGGATACTCTTCATCTAGGAGGAACGACCTTGATATGGTGGGAGAGTAAGACACAAGTTGATCTCATTCAACATGGTACAATACTTTCTTCTTGGGATGAATTTACTGCTGCAATTAGAAAACAATTTTATCCTTTGGCTTATGTTAAGCCCTAAATAGTGGCTCATTATCCCTTAATTGGGGCATATTATATTGGTAATGTTATTTTATTTATGTCAGCTTGAGTCCATTAGTTGTAATTGTACCTCATAGTCTCCTATATAAACCAAGGAGACATTTTCATTTGGAATCATCTTGTATTTGGACATTTATGTGGGGTATAAGGAGGTTTCCCCCTCGAAGAGGCTTATTACATGAAATTCTCTCTTTTTCAAAGCGTTGAGTACTTATTCTGAGGTTTTTCTATGCTATATTGATATTTGGTTCCTAACCTACCTATTTGGTAAGGATGCCATTTCTTCAATGTATGTAGTATTGCCATCATTTCCATCTCATAAATGGGTGACCAAGATATTGGGTTATGATTTTGAAATCGTCTATAAAAAAGGGAAGAAAAATGTTGTGGCAGATGCACTCTCAAGAAAGGATGAAGATGTTGAGGCCTTTCTCTGTTCTGTCTCTATCATCCAACCCGATTGGATAATAGAAACAAGGGATGAATGGAAGAATGAAGAAAAAGTGTGGACTCTCATTCAAAGGTTGCAGTAGGATTCCAGTGCATCAGATACATTTACATGGAAAAATGATTCGCTACGGTACAAAGATCGCTTATATTTATGTAAGAAATCCCAACTCAAAAAAAGGTACTATTGGAATTGCACACCTTTCGAGTAGGAGGGCACTCAAGATTTTTAAAAACCTACCATAGGGTCAAGAAGATTTTTTTTTGGGATGGCCTTAAAACTGATGTTCAAAGGTTTGTCACAGAATGTTTGGTTTGGCAAAAAAATAAGGTGGAGAAAATTAAGACCCCAAGTCTTTTACAACCATTAGACATCCCAAGTCAGTGCTGGGAGGAGGTTTCCATGTATTTCATAACAGGGTTACCAAAGTCTGAAGGAAAGAGTGTCATCATGGTGATTGTTGATAGACTTACCAAGTACACACACTTTTGTGCACTCTCTCATCCCTTCAAAGCCAATACAATTGCCACTGCATTCATGGAGATAGTTCAAAAGCTACATGGCAACCCAAAGATTATTGTAAGTGATAGAGATCCCATCTTCACTAGACATTTTTGGATAGAATTACTTTCTTGTTTGGATACTCAATTGGCTCATAGCTCATCCTATCATCCTTAATCTGATGGAAAAACCAAGATAATGAACAAATGTCTGGAAGGCTACCTTCGTTGCTTTGTCTCTAATAAACAAACACAATGGTTCAAATGGTTACCCTTGGCAGAATGGTGGTATAACACTTCCTTTCATACTGCAACAAAAATGACACCATTTATGGCACTCTATGGANNNCACCCTCCTTCCATCACTTCTTCTCTAAAATAAAAATCTAAGGTTCAAGCAGTGGAAGATCACATCGAGCATCAACAACAAGTTCTCCAAATCTTAAAGGACAACCTGACCATGGCACATAATCGCATGAAACAACAAGCAGATCAACATCATAGTGAAAGAAGTTTTGAAGTAGGGGATTGGGTATTTTTAAGACTAGAACCGTATAAACAGATGTCCCTCAAGCAAGCCAAGAAGGAAAATAAATTATAATCAATGTACTATCTCCCTTATAAGGTGTTGCAAAAGATTGGTACTATGGCATACAAATTGGAGTTGCCTGCATCTTCATGAGTACACCCAGTTTTCCATGTTTCATGCTTAAAGAAGGTTATAGGTGACAAGATCCCGGTTCAAACTATATTTTTAAAACTTGATGAGGAAGGAAAAATCATATTGGATCCTAAAGCCATCACTGACACAAGAATTCGCTAGCTAAGGAATAGATCCATTTCAGAGTATCTTGTTAAATGGAGGAAACTACTGGTTGACGATTCCACTTGGGAAGATGAGACTTTTATACAGAAGCATCCAGAGTTACTCAAGCATTGCAGACAACACTTGTCTCAAGGGGAGGGGCATGTTAATCCCTAAATAGTGGCTCATTATCCCTTAATTGGGGCATATTACATTAGTAATGTTATTTTATTTATGTCGGCTTGAGTCCATTAGTTGTAATTGTACCTCATAGTCTCTTATATATACCAAGGAGACATTTTCATTTGGAATAATATTTTATTTGGAAATTTATGTGGGGTATAAGGAGGTTTGCCCCTTGAAGAGGCTTATTACCTGAAATTCTCTATTTTTCAAGGCGTTGAGTACTTATTCTGAGGTTTTTCTATGCTATATTTATATTTGGTTCTTAACAGCTTATGTGTTTTTGGGTATGTGTTATATTATTTGCATGAGTAGTAATGTCTGTGTTGCATCGGGCACACAGGGGGGCAACGCTCCTGAGAGTTTTCTTACCTCAGGAAATGTGTCGTATTTTTGGGCGGTTTTTTGGAACATGGTTTTTTGCCAATGGTTTTTTATTTCCGGTTAAGGAATTAGGGTTGTTGACTAATCCAAGTCATTGGGTTAGGGTTTTGGATTCTACTGGCACCTATATGTATATTGTATTGCAAACAATGTATCACTATGAATGAATATAGAATATGTTGGTTTTCCCAGTTTGGGTTTCCAGGGGAAAAATCTCTGTGTAATGTTTGTATTTGTCATTGTATCTTTTCTGTTCTTTTACTAAAAATATGTTTGCAGTAAATATTGTACAAGGTTAAAATCTACATGTGCAAACTGCAATTATGGAATGGTAACATCTAAGGCAAGGAAAAGGGAAAGATATCCAAGTATATATGTAGGAATTTAAGAATAAAGCTTTATCTATATGAATTCTATTATATACTCGTGACACTCTTCTAAAGTATATTGATGGCATGCACTCATATCTTCGATACACTATCTTGATTTTTAACCCTACTAACATTGATTAAGTGTCAATACAATCTACTCATCTGGAGGCTAGTAAGAAGAAGCATGTGATTGAAGATAAGAAGCCACACAAGTTCAAAAAGAAATTGAAAGGAAAATGGAAGAGTAAGAAGTAAACTACGGTAAATAAGGATGAATACAAACCTACATGTTTCCACTATAAGAGAAATGGGCATGAGGAAGCACATTGTTGGAGGTTGCATCCAAAATTACGACCAAAGAAGTTCCAGGATAAGGGGAAACAAAAGACCATTGCATTAGCTCAACAGGATCTGAGATCAGATTCGGGAGATGAATCTAAGATCATGGCAATGGGAAGCAAAGGTATCTCTACTAATAAATCTAATTCTCCAGTTGAATATGCTAAATTGGAAATTATTCTTGATCAAAAGAAAAAAAGAGATCTTTTTCATGTCAAGGTTATAGTAAATCATACAAAGATAGATAATTTGTTTGACAATGGATCTCAAGTTAACTTCATATCTGAAGCAATTGTTAAGAAGCTGGGTTTGAAGAAAACACCTCATAAAAAACCATATCCATTAGGTTGGGTGTGTGACGATGCTAAGTTGTAGGTGACGAAGCAGTGTAAGATCATATTTTCAATTACAACTAAGTTCTTTGATGAGGTTGAGTTAGATGTTGTACCTATTTACATTTGCGACATTGTCTTGGGTAGTCTGTATCTATTTGATAGGAAATCTATATTTTATTGTGAAGATAAAAAATATCACATTTTAAAGGATGGGTTTGAATTTATTATTAGAGCTCATCGTATTAAAACTAGTATTTCTTTAGTGAGCACAAGACAAATGAAGAGACTCGTGAATGCAAGTAAATATTTTGTTCACGTGATAGTGAAACAAAAAGTAGAAGATATATCATATTCTTTATCAGGTTGTAATCAAGATCATAAATAGGAGTTGGTAAAGATCATATGTAACTATGATGAGTTATTTTAGGAACCTACAGGGTTTCCCCCTAAGAGGGAGGTTGAACTTGAAATCTATTTGCAACATGATGCTCCTCTTTCTAACATTGGTATGTATAGGTCATCAATGCTAGATAATGCAGAGATAAAGAAGCAAGTTTAGGAATTGGTTGATAAAGGAATCATAAGGCCAAGTTCCTCTCCATGTGGTTCACCTATTGTATTAGTTCTGAAGAAATATGGTGTGTGGAGGATGTGTATTGACTTTTGATCACTAAACAAGATCACGGTAAAGAACATATATCCTCTTCCTAGAATTGATGATTTATTGGATCGGTTAAAGAATGTTGTTTATTTCACTAAGATATAATTGAGAAGTGGTTACCATCAAATCAAAAATGCAGAAATTGATAAATGGAAAGCTGCTTTCAAGACAAAGCAGGGTTTTTTTGAATGGTTAGTTATGCCATTTTGTTTATGTAATGCACCTGAGACATTTATGAGGGTAATGAATGATGTGTTAAGGCCTTACATAGATGAATTTGTCATTGTCTACTTTGATGATATTTTGATCTTTAGTTGAAGATGGGAAGATCATATAATGCATGTCAAGATAGTCTTAGAACTCTTGAAGAAGGAGAAGTTGCATATCAAGTTGTCTAAATGTGAGTTTGGAAAAAATTCTTTGGTATATTTGGGTTACATTGTAGGTAATGGTCAGCTAAAGATAGATCCTGCAAAAGTAGAAGTTATAGTGAAATGTCCCAAACGAACCACTTCCATAGAAGTCGGGAGCTTCTTAGGAGCAGCACAATATTGGAGGAAATTCATTGCTAATTTCTCTTTTATAGAAATGCCTCTGTGTTTAAGGGATATTTCCCTCGTGACCTTGGGTCAAGTCACAGTAGAGAAAGACCAAATTCATAAGACAAAACCAATCCCCATGTATATCAATGCATAAAAGAAATAACTACTTTTATAAGGAGAGAGAGAGAGAGAGGCCTAACACCTTGAATCCTTCATTCAATGTTGATCCCCACTCTCACTTCTTGAAGTGCTCTTAATCTTTGCTAGAACTAACCTGCAATAGGAAACCAAGAATAAGTTGTTACAAGGTAGTTATACATTCAAATAACATGTATCATGTGCATAGATTCAAAGATATATAGAAAATAAATTGGCATATCACATCACAATGAACCAATAAACGCACGAAGGTGGGAAAGAGAACTATTCTATTTACAACAATGTAAGAAATGTAGTTACAACCTGATTCATTCTTCAATATTGGTTCGAAGCCAATTGGCCTGGGTTCCTCCAAAGACCTTCAAGCATCAATTCAAGTGGTGAGGCCCTTCCTTGGATAAATCAACAGGGATAGGAACACACTATATAATTATAAAGAGAAGGAAGGAACATTGGAAAAGGAGTTTCCAAGCATGTGATGCTACTCAGAGAATGAAGGGGTGTAGGGAAGGTTGCTAAAAATTTTCTACCATGATATTGCACCTCAGTTCTTCCCCTCATCCATGCACCCGATGGTGCATTTATACCATCCTTGATAGGATAAGTAGGTTTAATTCCATTTGGTATGGGCCCAAGGAGGTTGGGAAATGAGCCCAACCAAAATCCCCCCCCAAAAATGTGGAATTATTTTATTTTTCACATTTTTTAGGGAATCCGTTGGTTGCAAGCTAGCGAGGTGTGGATATCCACATGTTGCACAAAGGAAACCCACAGATATAAGAAAAACACAAGTTTTTTAAGTGACTTTGATGAGGGAAGTTGGGATTTGTATTAGCAAGATAGGGGAAATGGTTGGGCCATGTCACAAATGCATATATGTGGAAATTTGCGCTATAATAGATGCCCCCTAATGTGTGAGTCCAACAAGGAAAGTGATGGATGCAATACAATCTAACTCTAAGAGACGAGGATGCAATGAAAGAATCCATCAATGAAGGTTCCCGAGACAACTGATCCAAAAATAGAAACCGTCAACCAAAATCAAGTAAGAGTATTCTCTATCCCAAGCCGGGCATACCCATCCTCATGAGTGATGTAAGCACGAACGCCAAACAAAAAATGCTATGGATCCATGACATATATGAAAGTATGACTAATTTCCATGGCCACGAGAAATACACAGTGGTTCCATGTGATATATATGAAGTAGTAAGCATGTCCATGAGGAATACATAGTGGATCCATGTGAAAGTAGATCATAGCCACACATATATGTGCAGTGGATATTTGCCTCAAAATCCAAACAGGGGATATATGGGACCAATGGAGTGAACAAATTGATCCTCTACAAGTACCAATGTTTGTGGGGTGGTACAATATATGTCGGCTAGGAGCACAAAATATGTGATGCTCGTAATTCACCCAAAGTCTTCAAACAAATTCGTCGTGGTATGATTCTAAACTATGTGAATAGATGTTCCAAGGTCGAACATAGTGATACACCATTTGATTAATGATCATTGATGTATACCGTTAAAAAATGCAAGACAACCCATCGATGATGATAATGGGTATCAAGGTACCATGGTACAATCTAATAAGTGTGAATAAATGAGTTGATGTCGAAGACCTGGTAGAATCTATCGAGTAGGGGAAATTGGTGTATTCCTATTGTCACTAGCGAGGGAACCTTCCAATAATTACTGAAATACCCAAGGTACCAAATATGACTCTATATCCCTATCCCAGATAAATATGTGTTGAATTCGATAGGAAGATATTCGTTGGAAGGAAGGCATTAAGGCATCCTCCAACATCCAGCATGAGGGGTAGCAGAAGGCCAAATATTTGGAAGGACTTGAATGAATAGATTGTAAGGACCACACTGAGGTATGACTTTGGCATGCACCAGATGGAAATAGCACACTACAAAGACTCTTTGAATAGTAGCTAATGATGAATACTACTGACAAAGACAAGGAATCAACCAATGGGATCAAATAGAAACCAAGGTACCACACAAATCCCTATGTGTGATTATTGTTGTTGACGCCAAACACAAGGGAAACCACTCAATCAACAACCAATGATGGTTTGTCATATTCTAAGCACAAGGTCATCTATGAATAATGGAAATAGGCTCATGGTGCCACTCCAGGTCATACTCTTAGAGCAATGTGTGATAGTCAATAAGAGCAAACCCGCTAGCTTGAAGTCAATGAGGGCCTTCTATACTAGCATGGGTGAGAGACATATATACTTGTGATAATGAGATGGAATTGACAGATTTGGGAAGGCTGACTTTAAAGGTCAGAGACTTACTGCAGAATGGTTGACTTAGGCTGAAAATTCCCTTGATAAAAAGCACGACAGATTATGTGACTTAGGCAACAAGTGTTAAGCCCTAAATAGTGGCTCATTAACCCTTAATTGAGGAATATTATATTAGTAATTTTATTTTATTTATGTCAGATTTAGGCCATTAGTTGTAATTATACCTCCTAGTCTCCTATATATACCAAGGAGACATTTTCATTTTGAATCATATGGTAATTGTACATTTATGTGGGCATAAGAAGGTTGCCCCCTCGAAGAGGCTTATTATCTGAATTTATCTCTTTTTCAAGGCGTTGAGTACTTATTCTGAGGTTTTTCTATGCTATATTGATATTTGGTTCTTAACATATGGTATCAGATCTCAAGGTCTTGGGGTTTTGCTGCTACATCTGAGACACATTGGAATTTTTGCTATAACTTTTTTTTAAAACGTTTCATAAGGAAAGGTTTGGAGGGTATTTAGTAGATGGATCAAGGTAAATTGGGTTAAAATTTCATCTCCTGTGGCCTTATACTTTCGGATATACAGCCTGTTCCATATAGGGTTCTGGAATCTTCCTGAACTGAGCCATTGCAGACTTTTCGCTATACAATTGTTTCTGTAATGTTTTAGACCCTGAAATCCAGAGGATATTCATAGAAATTAGTAAGGTATCTATGGTAAATCATTCATCTTATGGGTCATCGTACATTTGTATATACACCCTGTGGAATATAGGGTATTTGACTAGTCCTATTGACTAGTCTCTAGAAGGTGTTCCAGGTAAAACAATCATAACTTATTCCTAGAGTATCCAAATTGAGTGAGACCAGTTTCATTGGATAGTGGATAGTCTTTAGTATTTCTGGTACAAGTTTAAGAATTTTATATCAATTATTTTGTGCGGGGCACGCTATACAAGTGCGATCTCCTGAAAAGGCCAAAAATCAGCAAGTTGTGGGGAAGCTACCGTAAATTCCACTTGGCACATCCAATTTTGATCAAACCTATGGCATTGCAGAGAAGAAATATCAGAGAACTACATAAAATAAAATTTCATACCCAGAAGGGCCGAAACTTGGGAGATACAATAGAAGAAACATTGTCTAGCAGAACCACCTCAAAATCAAGGTTCAAAAATGATACTTGGCCAACATGCCACCCAAAAAGGGAAATTCTACACCGAATAAGCCTCTAGACAATCCTACTTGGAATCTTGATGAATGTGAAGAAATGTGTAGGGACATAAATAATTTACAAAAGAAGATAGTAACAAAAGACGAACTACAATAGATGGAAGTTAAGTTGGAGGCAAAGATGGATGGTTTCATGGAAGGATTGAAAAATTTTGTAATAGAGAGGACACCTGAAAGTGAAAATGTATCCTATGAAGTTCATGATGAGGACAGAAGGAAGGTGAATCAAGAATGGAGAAACTCTAACTTCGGGTTGAAGACCAACCACGTTCCTAAGATCGATATGAGGAAGTTTGATGGCAAGGAACCTATCACATGGATACTTTAGATGGAGCAATTCTTTGATCTACATAATGTTCCACATACACAAAAGGTACGAATTGCTTCTATATATTTAGAACCCAATCAATTTGTATGGTATAGATGG
>ML806123.1:346293-363090 GCA_009831015.1 Picea engelmannii
GATGTTTTTTACTTGTTAAAACCAACCCTCCAACTAACCGACAAACTAAACTTATCAAAAAACCAACCATTCCAAACTTGAGGTGGCCTAGCTCTGCCCTTTAGTAGTCAGGTGTAGACTTTAGGACCAACAATTACCAACTCATAGTCAACATCCGGAGGGTACAGTTGATAGTTGGGATTGAATGTATGGGAAGGGTAACAAAGCTTGAATCTTTGAAAGCGTCACCTCTCACGGAGGTAAAGGAACTAGTGAAACCCCCAATATACAATCTTTCCACTATGCTTAGTTAAGCTTCATAGGGGTACCTCCTCGACTGTCCTTTACATGACCTCATGTTTAGCTCCTTTGTTAGAGGAGGCTCCCATCTATAATTATACAAAAGTTGGATTTGAATCTCCCTAACTTAGAATCCTACATCTTTTCAATGGTCTTGGAGAGTTATCTCTCCAATCCTAATCCAAGGCCCTAACCCTAAACTTGTTTGTGAACCCTAGAAATAAAGCCTAGTACATTTTAAGTTTATTGTTCGTTTTAGTTGTTGTTCTTTAATCGAAGGATATGGAGGTGCAACTGATGTTGTTTGAGTCTTTTAAAAAAAATAAAACCTATAAGAACACTCAAAAATAAAACCTTGCACTAATTCTTCAAATGAAAAAGAGTTTCACAAAGAAAATGCATCAACAATGATTCAAACCTTGAAATTAAAATGTTTTCTTTTTGATGCAGGAACTAGTAAATTTGGTCCATTTTGTAACGGTAATTTTTTTGCGTGCGTGACGTTCTATCATGGAGATGGTGGGGAATATTGGACCCCCAAACATTGTATCACATGCCATGGAAATTGCGATGACCAAAGGATGTCGTCTCCTGGGAGACGACCTAAGGAAGTCATATCGTTGTCGTCGCAAGGGAGACGACTTTCTTAGGTAATATCCCATGAGATGACTGAAAGTTGACGTCGTAGGATAGATGACCTAAATTTTGCGTCACATGAAAGACGATAGAAAGATGTCATCACATGAAAGATGACTAAAATATGTCTTCACACGAAATACGATCAAATGATGTCATCGCAAGAAAGACATCGAATGATGTCGTCGCACGAAATATGACCTAAGTATGTCGTCGCACAAAAGATAACCTTAGGTCATCGCCCACGAGACGAAATATCCAACAAATCCGGGTGACAAAGTTTCAATATTGTCAATGAAATATCAATACCATCAAGGACTAAAGCCGTCGTGAGAGCGATGGGATCTAATTATTTACAAAAAAATTAGATTAAGATTAACAAAATATCTAATGCATTACAAGGCATAATTTCCTAAAGAACTTGACAATTATTGATATTCAATATGAAGGATATCTAATATTACAAAGCGGCATAATATTATGCACTAGGGAAGACATGAAATATGATTAATGCAACCATATGCCCAAGAAGAAGAAAAAATAGTTTAAGGAAGTGATAGGTGAGAAGGTTTTCGAGACACATGGTACGCCATATAAACTGTATTTAATAAAATGGAAGGACAAAATTATAGAGGAAATCACATGATGCGGGGAAATATAGAGACAACTTGCCCATGTTACATTCTCCTTCCTTGTGGATTGGACTTTAATACATACATAATATTGGCATTAAAGGAATGAACATGAACCGACACAAAATATGATAAACTACCATTTCAAATTGATCACATATCTGACAAATACATAATAGACAAACTAATTGTTACTTGAGTCACCAACTTAATTCTTTCATCGCAGTTAATGTGAATTATTATTTCCCGCTACCCCCTCTCAACTATAGATCCCTAATCCATATGTCATCATCTTAACACCCAATCATACTGCATAAAAATACAATATCCAAACACAGCATAAATGTTTTTAATTAGGGCCTATGTTGAACTTTAGGAAGGGAGAAAAATCAAGCCATGTAGGGTCATTTTAATCCACCAACGCCAAAACTATATGTCCCCCATAGAAACATAATTTTTTTTTACTTGCTAAACATCATAACATATATGAAAATTTAGGGAGGCATGCATCATAGGATATATGAATTGAAACATGCTGAATACGAGAGTTAATATTATTGACAACCTATGTCCTATACTTCACATAGCCTATTACAGATGGTCAAGTTTTAAAAAGTGATGAAAATACAACAAATATAACCAAGTCTATGCTTTCATTTCTTTCTCAAATGCAATTATTGGCAGATTACATTCATAGCATAAAAAAAGTATTAGAAACATTATGAAAAAGGTTGGACTAGTTTTACCTAGCCTTTCCCCAAAGTTATCAAAACTTTACAAGTGAAAGATGAAATCAAAATATGAAGAAAAATGAGCAAGTGTTAGGTAAAAATTTACAAGTTTTTCCTCACCTTGCCTCAAAGTTTTCAAAACTTTGTAAGTGAAAGATGAAATAAAAATAAGGAGAAAAATGAGAAAGCCCGTATTTGAAATGAGCATTGACCCTCCAATTTGACAATGGTTATGAAAGTATTAAAATATTAGAAACAACCAAATAAATTGTATTAAAATAAATAAAAAATTAAATAGCTTGTACACCTCTAACTTAGGGGAGGAAATATCTTTCCTGGATGATCTTTAGACCTCTATGGGTACTCATGCCATCATTCAATGATGTCATATCCAAGAGAATATAAGTAGACTGAAATATGAGCTGAAATTTCCCCCAAAATAACTAGCCAAGTCTTGGTAATACCTATGTTTTCCACATTTTCATCCCCATTTCATCCCTTTATATGGAAATAAACCAATTCATAGTTAAAAACTGATTTTATATATTAAAGTAATAAAAAATCAGTTTTTCATCCCCTTTTCATCCCATTAAAAACAAGAGTGACATAGCAACAATTTCCTTGTTCCTTTTAATAGTGAATGTTAAAAAATAAAGGAAGGTTGAGAGAGGAACTCAGACATATGTGGAAAATTGATTAGGACATATGTAGAAAATTGATTAGGATAGCAGAGAAACTATTTGTACTATGCTATTAGGAAACTATTAGGGGTTAAAATACATTTAATTTTGAGCTAGCTAAGATCATAGCTCAAAGGTCATGATATTTAGATACCCATGTTCTCGTTGTGCCTTGGGAGGCTTGCATTAACAACTTATAAATATTCGATTCCCTATTTCATCTACTCATAGAAATTCCATGATCCATAACACTCTCCAAATCATTGTCCCCCAAAAGGGGATGAATAGTAAAAACCCATTAGTATCCCATTAGTACAACTTTTCTATCACTCAAGGAAAGGAATTCCCTACCCATAGGGGTGTCAAATCACTAATAGATAGACACCTTAACTTTCTCTTTGAGCTCCTCAAACATTGACTAATATCAATCAAGACTATTAAAGGTGATATTTATTGTTACGTAGGAGTTCAACATAGCTCTAGGTTATAGGTGCATGTCTGTATTTATTTCCATTTACAAGTTCTCCATTTATACCCCTAATCTTCAACCAAAAAAGGAGATTGGTGAGGCCATTTGAGATGACATTTAGGAATTTTTCCTTTGAATCACATGTATTTTAGCTTCACAATTCTAATCACTTAGGCCCATATGATGAACTTACCTGAGGTCCTATGTTCGAAGTAGATCCACATATTGAAGTGCTTTCACTTATTTTTTATTGCTTCTTCTAAAACCTGCAAAACCTTGTGCACACAAGACTACAAGAAAAATTAGTTATACTGATAACTAACTAATCAACTTGATCAAATGTAGAGAGATTCATTGCGATTAGTATTCTAAACATGTAAGCATTCAACAATGATAAATCACATATCATTCATTGCGATTAGTATTCTAAACATGTAAGCATTCAACAATGATGAATCACATATCAAGAACACTATATATCAAAGAAATGTGCATCTCATATGCGACGACTTGAATAGGCTCCTCTTGGTTTCGAGAATAATTTATTAGAGCCGTCTGATCTTGGAGAAAACATCCCTCGATCTGAAGGAGAAACAATGAAGTCAACATTGACTATGTTGTTGCTTCGTTGGATCGAGAGAGGTTTTCTCCAAGAATAAATGACTCCAATAATTTTTTCTCTATTGAAAAGGGCCAACCATGTGAAGGTGGAAGCTCATATGTCTGCTCCCCTCCCCTCACATCACTCTCAATTTCCCAATACCCAATCTATATTCTAATAAAAAAATGTGCATTAAAAATATTCAAAATTGATAAAAAAATGATTGTAAAGCTATAAATTAGGTTTATCATTCAAATGCATATGTCATAATAAAGAGTTTTTATAAATGATATTTATCATCCAAAATATGTTCCAAATATCCTAGCTATATAATATACATCGATCTGTCTTATAAAATTATTATACATCATAAATTTCTTTTAGTCTTCTTTAGTTTTGTAGTCCAGTTCTTAAGTAAGTCATCAACCTCCATGTCTTCATTTTCTATGGGATCTTCAACATCTGATGTTGCTTCAGTCATCTCATGTCGAGTACACCTAGTCTCATACCCACAATGTGGATGTTGATTTGAGGGGCCATTGCCTACGAAACAAAATATTAAATTTATATGGCTAGTTTTTAAATATCATTGAAGTAGTTCATTAATATTAAAAGAAACCTTTGCAATGTAATTATTTACCTAGTCCACTAGTGGGCATCGTTGGAATGGTTTCCCTGTACTCGTGATCTTTCAGTCGAGGAGGCTCAACTACAACATTCTCTGACATTGAAATGAAAAAATCTATAAGGACAAAACTGTAAATGTATAAGTAATAAAAATTAGAAGTACAAAATTTTAAGTATATGATTAATATAAAGTCATTTTATTGTCATGGTCCTCGGTCACAAGAACATTGTCAGGTTGCACCCCACTAGGATGGGGCTACTCGAGAGCACCATGGTCTTTTGGTTGTGCCGCACTATCAACACCTTGTTGTCTAGTACTAATGTTATTGTTGATAATGTTTCTTCCATGATTAAAACACGGTAAGAAATTAAAGTTATGGACGATATCAAACATTTATGCATTTTATAAGTAATGAAAGGTTAATGTGGGATGATTTATATTTATCTTGTCCCACAAACTGGATCTTGGGGTCTGCCCCATGCTTTTCCTATGATCAACAACAAATTTATAGTCATACTTGTAATTGATTCGAAGGTCTTCATCCATGGTTTCAGTTCCAAAGTCATCACCTTGTATTGCATAAGATTATGTATTTTAAATGTTATTGGATGTAATTACCTGAAAGTTGTAAGGTGATACAAATAATATTGTTAATATGTTTGGGATCTTATAATTCGTGACTGTAACCTCAAGTAGCCGCCTTGGCCTGGCATGTGTTGGCCATGTTTGGAAATCCTTTCTTTGGTTTCCTTAAAAGTGTCAATAAACCTATCAACACAAGTTTCAAGTATGTTATATACCACACTTTTATTTAGATCTAAGAAAATTAAAGGTATTGAAATCAAAAAAATGTAATTTACCTTGGGGTACTAGTTATTTGTTCTCCTGTTTTTATTAATTTATTTTCTTTTGCATAATCAATGAGAGCCTTCCAATCCATCTATGGAATCAATGGAGGGTGCTCATACCTAGGGTCTACTACCAAGTTTCATCTATACACATCCCTCATATATTTTAAATACTCACCTGTTGCAGAGGCGACCGCTTTTCTCCAAAGAGACCTTCAAGATAATCCAAAAGTTCATTTTTGAGGTTGGAATTCTAGAAATTCCACCTCGTCTGTATGATTTCCCTAAATATCAACCTTTCTCTCCAAGTGCCTATAAAAATGGTCATTTCCTACATGAAAAAATATATGATCATTAATTTAAAAATAATAATCTTGATGATTTATGTTTGATATGGACTGCATGAAATAGTTAAAATATGAAAAACTACTAGGACTCTTATTTGTTTTAATGTAAGTTTGTTATTGTCGACCAAAAATGTGCACATAAGGGTCCTTGTGTTGGTCACATGTCTAGCTCCAGGAAATGCACCCATATCAACCACATCATCAACCTCATCTCTGTCACGATATCTACTAGAGTTTGGTCGTTGTGTGGATGTTTGGCAGTGCGTGTCATGGATTCCATTTAATGGTGTGGAAGATGGAGAAGTAAACAATCTAACAGTTATATGACATCCCGTGTTAGGAATTTGTGGTGTCTTTGTAGTGCCACTACTACTGACACTGGACTGAACATGCTCCAAATATCTCTATATAAGAAATATTTTATTTTATTTTCGTTATGTAATGTTAAAGTTAAAAAATAAACTATCATAATTGAACTTATCGGTACATAAAAAAAATCAAGTTAAAATATGGTTATTACCTGATATGTCCTAAGTTGTGTCATAACCAGATTGTTCCTTTCTATGACATATGGAGTTTGATATGCACGGTCTAACAAGCGAGCAAGTTCCTTGTTCACTTTAATGATCTTCTTTTTAATCATTACCATTGGATCAGGGGATGAATACAAATCCTTCTCATCTGTGGAATCATGATCATCATGGCCTAGAGACTACATATTTCAATAAATTCAATGTTATTTTAGTTATATAAACAAATGAAATAACTAATCATCACACAAATAAAATTATATAAACAAATAATAAAATTCACATAGAATCAAAGTCAAATTTGTTAATCGTTTACATGTTCTACGACTGCCCCTTTTCCATGATCATCCTACCACATTACGATATAATTAGAACCCATAAACATTTAAAAGGTTGTTAACGATAACACAAAACTGATTTCCACACAAATAAAATTATACAAATACATAATAAAATCCACATTAAGTGTAAATCAAAATTTTTAATCGTTTACATGTTCTGCGGCTGACACTTTTCCATGATCAACCTCCCACATTATTATAAAATTGGGACCATAAAAAATTTCAAACATTGTTAAAGATATAAAGAATACAATGCAATAAGTATATGTTGCTTAAAGAGGTGTTTCATAAGTACCCACACACTATTAGTCGATGCTTCTATTCGATTCAAATGGTAATCCGCTAATAAATATTCCCTGGGAGCTATCTTTTCTTATCGTGCACACGATTACCTGATTCTCTTCCTTTCCTTCATATATGCAATTCGGTTGCTTGGTTATGTCCCAGGTTGTGTATTGTTTATAAACCCTGCGATATTACCAAAATCTTTAGGCATTCCATCAATATAGATAATGGCTCCCTTATTTTTATCGTTGTTTAATAACTGTATATAATTTGCAACGAGTGCATATATTCACATACATCACATGTACCGGACCACCTGCATCCATTCGTTATAATTGTAACACGGTCCGACATAGTCCATCAATTTAGTTACTATATTGTATTTTACAAATATTCCATCCATGGAAAATATCCCCAGGCCATGCAGGGAGGATGATGCAATGCAATACATCCTATTGTTGACAATGATTCAATGTCTAACGAAGTAAGTTCCTTAGGTATCCATTGTTTCATCAGATTCTTATACTTGAGTGGCACCTCTATGTCTCCTATTCTCTCATCATCATAAGAGCATGATCCTCCTTCAACAAGGAAAAATTCCATGCATCTACGGAATTTTATTCTGACCTTTTCACCTCTAGTGGTCCTTGTTCATGTATCATATGATATACTAGATGCAGTCACATTTCCCTTGACTATTTGTCCTGGGCTTCCCTCACTCGAGGAAGAAATATTTGACATGTACCTATTTGGTTGTACCTTCATTCAGTCGAATCATATATATAGTTAGCCAAGATTTTAAGAATATTGTGAGATATCTAAAATGATACAATGAAATTATCACCTCTCATAATTGACTTAACCACATTGGAACTCTGCTAAGCGATTAAGGAAGTTTTTTTTTGTTTTCTATCAAAGGTCCTCTATTTCAAACTTAGTTTTATGCTAATCTTGAGGGACAAAAATTGGGTTCAAAATTCCCTAAGTGGGCGTGGAAGGGCCCAAGTGCAAGTCACTTTCTTAATACATGAATATAATACAATGATTAAAGGATTAAATATTCCATTATAGGAGGATTTTGCAATTAAAAAGTGAAGTCTTAATGTATCTATGTAATATGCAAGGAGAAGGTGAATATTCTTGTAAACAAGTCATTCACAATTATAAGTAAGCTCGATGATAACAACATTTTCATTACTTGGATTGATAGCCTAAAATTATGAGGTGGGAAACTTGAGTATGAGCCCTACAAGTATGTTTTAGGCCCTAATGGTTATCCTTGGACCATGGTCAGGTCCCTAATACCAATCCCTAGTGTGAAAAACCTCTTAATGGAGTCCATATGTACTTGTGGGGTAAAAATTCCAACTACATGTCTTGTGTGATGGTTTTAGATTCTATATATGGTCCATGAACCATAAAATCATCTTTTAGGACCTAAGACATGATTGGTCTTTATCCTTGGTGCTTTGAGTCACTGTTCATGGAATAGATATTGAAATATTTATATAGTAATTGAGGCCCATTATTTTCTCCTATTACCATGGTCAAGACCTTGAGACCCATCCATGGTGCACAAAACCTTATAATGGCACCCATATCTCAATCAAAGGCCAAACATCCCCTCTAAAGGCCCTCTATAGTGGTTCAAGGGCCTTTTCATGGTCAATCATCTTTAAAATATTTATTAATGTCTTAATATCCTTTATTTTCTCCCATGACCATTGTTGAGGTCTTAAGACCCATCCATTATGTCTTTTGAGAACTTTCTAATATCTCCCATATCTCATTTGGAGGTCAAATATTTCATATATAGGGTTTGTGTGGTGGATCAAAGTGTCATTCATGGAGTATGAGCCATAGAAGATTAATTTAGATCCTACAATAATTTTTTCCCTTCATTGACCATGGTTAAGGCCTTGAGACCCATGCATGGTACACAAAACAATTTAGTGATGCCCATATCTCACTAAGAGGCCAATTATCTGGGTTTGCATGGTGGTTTGAGGCATAATTTAGGGACCAAGGCCATATAATATTAATTTTGGGTTGAATACTTGAGATCTGTATCTTGTTTGTAAAACCTCTTAATGGTACCCATATACTATTAAAGGACAAAGGTACTTTCTAAAGGTTTTATGGGTTTGAGGAATATTTCCCATAAGAACTATAAGATTCATTTATAAATTAATGACCTTGTTTTCCTTCCCCAATCATGGTTAAGGCCTTGATACCTATCCCTATTACACAAAAAATCCTAATGGCATCGACCTTATCCCATTCATATGCAAAAGATACATTTTAGACAACTTGTGTTGTAATTCAAGGCCTTGATAATTTCCCACTAGCCCAAAAATATTCTTTTAGGGTTTAAGTCCCAATATTTCTCCCCCAACTATGGCTAAGTCCTTGAAACCCATAATTGATTCAGAAATGTAATAATGATTCTCATATCTCACTTAAAGGACAATGATTACCTATATACAAAATGCTATATGGATTATGGTGTTTTTAATGGCTCTTGATCCCTAAAGGATTCATCTAGGATGAAAGGGCCTTATTTTCCTCCCTCAACAATGACCAATACCAGCTTAAGACCCATCCCTAGCATGTAAGACCTCATAATGGTACCTATATTCCACTTGGGGGATAAATATCACCTCTAAAGGTCCTTTGTCATGGTTTGTGCTCATGTTCATGGACAATGACACACATAGATCATTTATGGTGTAAGGAACTTATTTTTGTCCCTTGGCTATGGTTAAGGAATCGAGACCCATCCCTACTATAGAAAAACTCTTGATTGCATCCATATCCCTCTTATATGCCAAAGATACACTTCAAATTTTCAATGTGATGGTTAGAGGTATTGCCAATGGCTCATTAGGTTAAGAACCTTAATTATGGCCTAATTCCATCAATTTCTCCCCTATCCATTATTTGAGACCTGTCCCTAGTGCATAAAAACTCATATTGGCACCCATATATCACTCTAAGGATAATTGAGAGTTGCGATCATAAATGATATTCAAAGGTAAGCTAAAATTACTCCATATAGGTTAAAATAAGAGTTTGACAAATTTAGAGGCACCAATAGTGTTTTGGCAAGTTACAAATACTAGCTTCTTTGAGAATTTGTATAGTACTTCAAAGATTCAATCATTTTTGCATTGGGTGGTAGGATAACCAATAATAAAATACATGAAGGGAATTGGCAATGGTTGTTACAACCCAAGCCATGCTAGGTAGTTGGTAGAATGGGAAATGATTGTGAAAATGTTATTCTTAGTAGGTAGTTGGTGGATCTTTCAATTTGTCTTACCAGAGATTATCATCCCCCTTTTTTCCAACCAACATGAGTGTTAAGTGAGGGTTGTCCTCTATGATCTAGAAACAAACAATATTCCTTATGCAAATAATGTAAATGTATTGATCAAGTATGTTGACATGTGTAACATGATTATCCACCATGAAAATAATTTTGAATTTCCATGTATAAAATTCAAGTTGAATGTCTAGTTTGAGTGGAAAACTCAAGTTGTAAAAGGTCGAGCTGCATCTCTAGATTGAGTTGTCAAACTCAAGTTGTAAAAGTTGAATTGCTTGTCTAGTTCAAGTGGTCAAATCCAAGTTAACAAGTCATGTTGCATTTTTCATGTCGAGTTGCATGCATGTCAAGTTTCATTTCTAGTTGCATGTTGAGTTGGCATGCCATGCAACATTAAGTCTCAAGGACAAGTTTCCATAACATGCAAATTTTAGTTTCAAGTCTAATTGATTTGGGAAGTCAAGTCCAAAAGGCGAGTTGTAATGACATGCATTATCTCCCTAATTCGAGTTAACTCCTCACTCCTTCCTACACCTAGCATATACAAAATTCGACTCTCATTCTTTACACAGTTGTTATGCAACGTAAGAGAGAAAGGGAAAAGGCAGTGAAGGAGTTAAGAATTTAGGTGAAAATAAATGTTCTTTCTTCTTAAGCCCATAGTAGGCATAGGTGATGAAAATAAAAATCACAAGCAAGACGATGGGCATATTGTTGTGAGTTCCATGCACTGCAACATTAATCCAAGAAAGTTTGAATGAAACGAGGCCGGGATCGAATATATAGAGTGGGTTTGTGAGTCATATTTGAGTTTGGAAACCCTCCCATATTGTCAATTCATGCATATTTAAATATGACACTACCATGACACCATAATGATGCCATCGACACATGAAATACTTAGCAATAGTGATACAACACCATCTCGACATGCATATTTTTATGGTGTTGATTAAAAAATGAACAAAAAGAGGGATTTTTCATCACAAATATGACACACATACATTTTGTATACAATGTAGAACCTGAAAGAAAAATGAAAAAATGATGATGCAAACTTAAAACTTGTGTCAACCAATTTGTGTTCTTTGAAATAAAAATAGGGTTTATGGTTTACATGATGAATTGATAATGGAAACAAGTGGGTGTGTGAGTCAAATTTGAGTCCATAAACCCTCCCATATCATTAAGGCATGTGAATAGTCTATCAATGTCAAATTTCAGTGCATACAGAAACAATTTGAAAAAAAATCAACGTGGCCCCATTCACATGTCACTATTGCCCATGTTTATCCCTAGTACAATGTATTTTCGTTGTTCCTTTTAAAATTCAATCGACACACATGTTCCCACATCTTGTACTACAAGTACATGCAATACCGTCAATACACAAGTACTAGTTGATATAAATTGCACAAGCTTCACAATTATTTCTCATCTTTGTTTTTTTCTCTCATCTAAGTACTTCTTTGCTCCATAAATTAAAGACTATTAGTACGGAATCATTATTTAAATACAAAATTCCCTCTAGCCCCTTCTTCTTTCCACCAAATGAATGGGCCTAGTTGGCATGGTTATTTTTTTTGTACAACATAGGAAATGAAAATAAAGAGCACGACCATGATGATGGGTATATTGTTGGGAGTTCCATGCATGACAGTAATCCGAGAAAGTTCAAACGAAACGAGTTTGAGATCAGATATATAGGGTGGGTGTGTGAGTCATATTTGAGTTTGGAAACACATGTTCCCACATATTATAGTACTACAAGGGCATGCAATAACATTGATAAGCAAGAACTTGATAAATTGCACAAGTGCTTGATCATCATTTATTTGTTGTCTTTGTTTTTTTCTCTCATCTAAGTACTTTTTGGTACAATATTTTAGATATATTTTAGTACGTAATCATTATTTAAATGCGAAATCTCATCTAACACCTTATTCTTTCCACAAAATTCATGGGACAAAATCCCATGTTTTCAAACAGTTTCAACGAAGATGCTATAGAAATGACAAACATGTTCATCAAAACTTTGTTGATGCAATAATATGACAACAATGATGACATCTACGATCATGATGGTATAAAAATGAATGAGCTTCTCTTGGTTTCAAGAATAATTTTTCCTCTACTGAACAAGGCCAACCACATGAAGATGGAATCTCCTATGGCCCCTCCCCTCCCCCTCACGTCACTCTCAATTCCCCAATACCAAATCTATAAAATAGAAAATAATTGAAAGCAACATAGTAAGATTCATGCATAGAAACTACCAAAACAAAAATTAAAGAAGGTAAATGAAATTATGTGTTTGTAAATAATATTTTTAGTTTACCATGTACTCTAGTATTGTGACTATTTTCAAGTTTCACATAATAATATACAAAAGTCACATAAAACTTAAAAACATGTAATTAACCCATGAAATAATTAAATTGTTTTAAGATAATAATTCATATAAATTAAAATATATAGTTACGTACCTGATCCAACTCAACATCTGTGCCATCCTTCTTCTGAATATTCTTATTGATTGAAATCAACATCTATATCATCATCGAGTTCAGAAACAATGTTGAAAGGATTGACGATATTATCATCATCACCATCAATGTCAATCATATTTTTATCGACATCATCATCAAGAACTGTGTTAATGTCTCCTATGCCTAGCTCATCTTCTTCATCCTCTTCGTCTATCAACCCATGATATTCTGGATCTATCTAATTTGACACATTATATTCTTCTTCAATATGATATTCTTCAATATCATCTTCTTCTTGTACATGAATATACTTAAATAGCCTTCCTCTTGGATCATATCTAACAATGAATGAACAATCCCTCTCACCTTGAACCTTTGAGTAAAACACCTGTTCACATTAGCTTGGAAAAACATAGCGATCATGCCCTCTTTCAAAGACCATTTTTTAATCATTATAAATTCATTGGCATGTTGAATAACAATTATTTCCTCATCGCGTTCATGCATTCGTAACCTTTACCATTAGACGTCGAATAGAACTAATTTGAAGTAATTAAAGTCACACTCAAGTATATCATTCAAATACGCATAATATCTATTTTCAGATTCTCGGGGATGTTTGTCACTCCTAGAAGAAACATTAGTGACATGGAATATTGCAGTTATCCCACTATCATAAGTTTTCCTGGTTCCATCCAACTATTTGATGCGAAATTTATGGCCATTGCACCACACAGCCCTGTGGTGCTTCAACTGCAATATGCCAGACATGTAAAAGAAGAATTGTCAATTAATAAACATATTTATATAAATTGGAAAGTATATGCGAAAAAGACACACCTATAGTCACACTAATATAATATAAAATAATTGAATAAAATGGGTGAATTTTTTTTCCTGTCCATCTTTCAAACCATATGCTAAATCCATTTCCCTTTGCGTAACATTGGCATCAATGTTACGACGAGCTTCTCTAACCAATCCAAATAGTTGTTTCCATAATAACCTATCGCCATGATGTTTACATATTTCAATCCATACATTCATCTAATAAATATTGTTTGCAATGTATAAATGCAGTGCATCCCAATCTTGATCAACTGAATAAAAAAATCATAATTCACCAATATTAAATATTAGTTATAACAATGGTAACAATTAATAATTGATGAAATAATAGATATTAATATATGAATGAGTATGATCATATACACAAAAAACAAAAAAACATATATGTATTAATATAAATCTCCACAATTATTAATATATTACCTCTTAGTGTTTTCATTCTACCTTTCCCCAAGAGGTTCTCCCAAACTTCAAATTTCTTGATGGAGTTCACATTCCAAATGCAATCCACTGCATGCATAGCTGGCACTGCTAATTTAGGACGATACTGACTAATATACACCATGGATTGATATAACATAGAACCCTCCACCATAGAACCCTTAGGATGCGCTCTTTGTCTAACCAAAGCCTTCAATGATTTCAAGTGCCTCTCCACCATCCACATTGACCTTGTGTGTACATGTCCACACATTTCAATCTCCTCAACTTGGTGTATGAGGTAGTGTTCTTGTGCATTGAAAAATGTTAGAGGTAGATACTTTTGCATTTCACACATTAGCCAATGAATTTCTCTCTTCCAATACTTTATATCTTCTTCATGGATTTCTTTCAATGATAACCATCTATAGATCATGACATAAGAAAATAACATGTTTCAAAATTATAACATAATATAATATATTACACTACATGTAAAACACATGTCATTAAGTACAACAACAAATTTAAAGAAAATTTTCCATATTATAAATCACAACTACTTGCCTCATGTATTTTCCAAGATCATATATAACTTGTTTGACGTTGTTGTCAACATCGTTTGGGAGAGATAGCGCTAGAACATACTATATCAAAAAAAAAATGAATTGTTATTTGTTTTGACCAAAGTATACAAAAAAATATATATCTTAAAAGATGTACACATGGCCAATATATAAATATGTATACCAAAATTATTACCTTAATGAAGGTATGCCAATCATGTGTTTTTACCCCACCAAATTCACCTTTATTCGTTAAGATATTATCTATGTTTGAAGCAAAACCTATGGGAAATTTAATTCTTTGAATGACCTCTTTTACATCATTTCTTTATTGCTCTTTTAATAACCATGGAAGGTAATCATTTCGGTCTACATCGCTATTTGATTATATCACACTTCGCATTGCATGATTTGCTTCCTGAATGTCAGTACAAATTTTGACCATGTTTTTATCTATCCCTCCTACCATCTATGATTCGCCATAACATTTTTGTCACATTCTTCCTGATATGCATTGTATCAAACAAATGAGTTATTTTTAGCTCTTCATAGTAGGGCAGCCTCATGAATTGAGTGGGATAACATTCATTCCTCGTGGAAGCCCATTATTCACACCTTCATGATGGAGGTCTTCATCATGAAGCATAAAATAAATCACAATAATTCAAGTACTGTAAAATAAATCAATAATTATTAAAATAAAATTCAAAACATTACATATACAATACATAAAGAAATTGCATACCTTGATGATTGCTATTATATTCCAACCTCCATAGGTGAGGTGTCATTCTTTGTGGTTTTAATCCAGTCTCTTATTTTCCATTGAAAATATGTTTTTTAGTAGTAAGATAACTATGGTTCTTAGGGAGGAGGTTCCTATACTCATCAAACACCACCTTTCCTAAACTTTTTGAATGATGATACTTCATATTAGGACCACAAACTGGACATGAAAATTTACCCTTTGTTTGAAGACCTACAATGTTAGATGGATTAATGTCAATTATATGATGGGATTATTTAAAAAACATGAATGATATATTTAAAAAATTATATAGTATTAAATTTAAATAGAATGCTACATACCACAAAAATGTGTTAGTCATGGGGCATCATGAATTGTCCATACAAGTATCCCACGTAATTGAAATTTCTTCTCCCCGATTGGTTTACAGATGTCATACATAGTGATTTCGACCCATAACTTTAGTAGCTCATCCATAAGAGGCTCGATATATACATTCATATATTTAACTTGGTACTTACCTAATTGTTTGAAATTACACATAATTACTATGATGATATGTAAATATAAGTAAATAAATAAACAAAAGATATTATGCAAAAATAAAAATAAAAAAAATGTTACATTCAAAAAATTAATGTAAATAAAAACCTGGAACAATCATTGTCAACATTATGTGCTCCATCTTTATTGACATCCAAGGAGGAATTTTATTGTTGATAAAAAAAATAGGCCACACTGAGTAAATATACCTAAGCTCTCTTAATGGATTAACACCATCAACTGCCAATGAAATCCTAACATTACAAGGTTCATCTTTGAAATCTGCCCTTTTTTCCTCAATTTCCCTAAATGCATAACCATCTGTAGGAATTCGAAGAACACCATATCCACTTATGTTCCATGCATGGTAATCCATAAATTGTGATATTCTTTCACACCTTAACAATCCTTGCAAACGTGGAATTATGGGAACATGATGAAGAACCTTTTGAGGCACCTTTTTTGTTACTTGATCGGTTCAATATCTACTGATAAGGCATTGTGAGCATTCTGTTTTTGACACATGTTGTCCATAACATATAATATGATCATTGGGACATGCATCTATAATTTGTTACCCCATTCCAAAGTCTTTCATAATGGCAAGAAAATCTCGATATGTGCGAGGTAAAATATTTGAGAATGGTAAAAATAATTCACCTAACAATGTACCACATAACAAATAATTACTAGTTAATGTAAAGAATATTAATCATAAATATTGCATTCTTATTTTACAAATTAATTAACACTAGAAAAAATATATAAAAGTCAACATTTATGTATATGGGATGATACATATTACACACCTTAGGATTTGTGCCATACAAGTGTTTGAAAAATTATT
>ML806123.1:376215-396881 GCA_009831015.1 Picea engelmannii
TGTACTTGAACACTTTAAGAGGGGTAAAAGGAGGTTGCCCCCTCGAAGAGGCTTATTATCTGAAATTATCTCAGTTTCAAGGCGTTGAGTACTTTTCCTGAGGTTTTCCATGCTATATTGATGTTTGGTTCTTAACAGAAAGAGGGAAAACCTCATGGGAAACCCCCCCCCTCAAGGTACAATGTATGTAGAAAAAAAAGAACTACAGTTGCTAGGACTACATCCTTCACTCCAAGACAACTTCACAGAGAGTGGAAATTCTACTCAGTGAAGGTCTTGGTGAAGATGTTTGTCGTCTATTCTGCTAAAGTAAAGAACTGTAGGTCAATGATCCCCTCGTGTACTAAGTCTCAGATGTAGTGCATGTGGATCTTCATGTGCTTCATTCGCTACCTCTAAACTGGATCTTTGCATAACTTCAGAGTGCTCTGGTTGTCACACCAGATGATGATCAGCCAATGAAACTGAATGCCTAGCTTAGTGAGAAACTGTTGTAGACACATAGTCTAAATGGTTATGTTAACTACCCCTCTGTACTATGCCTTGGCTAAAGATAGAGAAATGGAAACTTGCTTCTTGCTCGACCTACAGATAGGCCCAGAACTAGGACTGAGTGAGTAAATAGATGTGGACTTGCGATTAGTGCTATCGCCAGCCCATTCAGAATTAGTAAAACCGATGAGATATAATGTAGATTTTGTTGCATAATGAATCCCAAAGGTGATGGTTCTCTGTATGTATCGAAGGATACACATTGTAGCCTTCCAATGTAGCTCATGCGACTCCTAAATGAACCTAGAAACTACGCCAAATGCATAGGAGAGGTCTAGCCTGGAGTGTGTTGGACACAACAATATCCCCACTAGTTGTCTGTACAATGTGTTTTCAATCAATGGAGTCTCACTATCATCCTCAAGTTTGACTCTTGATAGGAAAGGAGTTGGAGCAGACTTGCAGTCTATCATGTGAAATTTCTCAAGGAGATCATGTGCATACTTGGCTTGAGACATTTTGATTCCTGATGCATATTGACTGATCTCGAGTCCAAGGAAGAAGTGTAGAGGATATATGTCCATCATCAAAAACCTGTCATGTAGTATCCTCTTGGCTGCAACAATCGCTGAAGTCGAGCAACCGATGATCAAAAAATCATCAACATATAGAACTAAGAGAAGAAGTGAATCAACCTTCCTAAGAATGTAGACATTCATGTTTGATTTACAATGTACAAAGTTTTATGACAACAGGTAGGATTCCATCTTGGCATACCATGCCATTAGAGCCTACTTAAGGCCATAAAGGGACTTCTTTATTCGACATACCAAAGATGAGTTCTTCATAAATCCTTGGGGTTGCTCCATATACATCTCCTCAGAGAGATCATCATGAAGAAATGCATTCTTCACGTCCATATGATGGACTTCCCATCCCTTGGCTTCCRTAATGGAAATTTCCAATTGTATGGAATCTATCTTTGCTACTGGAGCGAAGGTCTCATCATAGTCAATGACATGCACTTRTTGAAAGCCTTTGGCAACAAGTCTGTCTTTGTATCTTCTAATCTATCCATCCGCTACACTCTTGGTCATGTAGACCCATATGAATCTGACAAGTTTCCTCCCAAAAATAAGGGGAACCAGATCCCAAGTMTGGTTMTTGAGGAGGGAGTTGTACTCCTCCTTCATGGTGGATTGCCAAAAGGGATTTCCAATAGCCTTGCCATAAGAYTGTGGATATGAAGACTGAACCAAGAAAAGATACCTAGAGGGAAATGGTTCAGTGGAAGTGAGTGCAATATGAGGCTTCTAGAAATCAAATCGATTCCTCGTAGTATCAATTGGATCACCAACAAGATCCCCTACATCCTAAAGAGTAGTTTGTGCCCACTTGGGCCTCTTCTCTAGCTCTCCAATTGCATCTAGATGATCTAACTCTACATCTGATTGTGCTAACTCTATATCTGAATCATCTGAGTCCTTTGAATCAAAACTCTCATTTGAAAAAGAGTCAACATGTGCATGCTCATCATCTGTGATAGGTGGAAGAATGAAGGTGTCTGCATGCAACTGTTGAAGTACATGCGAGACACTTTCCTCGAATTGGACACTTTGCTCAATGATGAGTCAGTCCGAGGAAATATAAATAAGTCTATATCCCTTCACACTGTCGGGGTATCCAACAAAAATACATGTAGTGCTCTGTGGATCAAGTTCCTTCCTCGTTTCAAAGGGAATCCGATCCCATGCATTTGAACCAAAAATACGAAAGTGGGTCACTTTCGATTTGAGGCCACTCTAAGCCTCGTAGGGGGTATTATCCTTGATATATCCATGGGGAGATTTGTTTTGGATGTATGTTGCACAATTAAGTGCTTTGACCCATAGTGTCTTTGGTAGTGACTTTGCATGCAACATGCAAGATTCCACTCCTTTAGAGATATGTTTTTCCACTCAACAACTCAGTTTTTCTGCAGAGTATAGGGAACTGTGTGCTGCAACTGAATCCCTCTCTCATGGAAAATATTATGGATCTCATGATTGACATACTCTCCCCTGTTATTAGTTTGGAGGACTTTTATTTTATTTCTGGACTGTGTCTCAACCAGGGCTTTGAAATCTTTGAGGTGTTGAAAGACCTTTGATTTTTCTGTGATAAATTAAATCCATGTAAAACGTGAGAAATCATCAACAAAAATGAGAAAAAACCTTGATTTGTTGATAGATGGATGCAGAAAAGGACCCACAAGGTCACATGGATCATATCTAAAGATGTGGAAGTTCTCTGAGACTTTCCTTTGTCGAATTTCTCTTGAGGGTGTTTTCGAAGAACACATCCCTCACATACTCCCCTGGAGAAATGGATGTATAGTAGACCATCAACCAATATTTGCTTGCTAAGTTGTTTCATATATCTAAAATTCAAATGTCCAAACCTTTTGTGCCATATACTACTACTTTCATCAGCATGAGTAAGCAGTAAAGTAGAGTCTAGTTCAATAAATTCAGAAAATGTATACAATCTAGATTGATGATTTACCTCACTGGTAGTAACCCTGGAGTTGGATTGCATGTCATAGATGTCCAGTACATTTGGTGTGAATATGAATTTATTTCCGGTTTCAAAATTCATCATATGATACACAGAGAGAAGGTTGATAGAAAGTTTGGGAAAGTGCAACACATTCTTGAAGCTTCCGTTGGTGATTTCAATCCTTCCTTTGACAGTGACTTTGATTGAAGAGTTGTCCCCCATCATAATAGGAGGACCTTTGCATGAATCCAATGAAGAATAGTGTGCTTTTTAGGCAACAATGTGATGTGATGCTCCTGAATCTACGATCCAAGCATTGCGAGAGGAGTTGATGGCAATCAAGGCATGGCTAGAATTTCCTTTCTTGGGATTTTGATCTTCTGCCTTCTTCTTCTTGGCACCCTCAGGGATGCGATCTCCAAGGTTGTTTTTCTAAAGTATTTGAGTCATTATATATATTTGTTTTTGCATGCATGCATATTTTGGATGGAATCCTTTGTGACAATATGTGCATTTCTCCCCTTTTCTTCCCTTTTCCCCTTTGGATCTAGAGGCATCAATGTAGGGTTTTGAGTACCCTTCCTTCTTTAGATTTGCATGAGATTTCTTATTTCCTTTATATTTAGATTTATGATATTGATGGCTGCCATATTTCACAGTAAGTGCATGGACCTTTGGGCCTTTGCTTTTTCCCATGTTGATGAGCTTGGTTTGCTCTTGTGTCAGGGATTCGATAAAGTCCTCAAGAGAAGGCATCTTCCAGGTGGCTCCAGAGGTGATTCTAACTGAATTGAATGTGGACACAAACACAGAGAATTCAGGACCAATTTTGGAGAGAATTTTGAGAACCATTTGTTTCTCCTCCTTAGATTTATCAACCTCACAAGCTTTGAGTTGAGACAATAAATCCTTGAATTTTGTAAAGAAATCTTGGATATTGCTGAAGAGTTTTGGATCCAATGTGAATAATTCCACCTCCATCATGTGTCCCCTCATCTCATCCTTTTTTCCAAAGAGCCATTCCAAGGTGGTCCATGCTTCATTGGGAGTCTTACATGAAGATATGTGAAAAAGGAGATCAGGAAAAATAAGACTGCAAATTGTTATGAATGCTTCATCCATTCGATTTAAGTACTTGGATTTTTCTATGGATTATGTTGGTTCTGTGTCTGTATTCAATATTAACCTATACAATACTCTAGTTTGAATATGTGTGACTATTTTCTCCTTCGATGCAAAGTAGTTGTAAGGTGTAAGAATGAATTCTTTTGGGAAATCCATCTTTCTGTTGTCTTCAATATTTTGTAACCACAAAACATTTTGGTGTAGATTTTTCTTAGCAGTCTACTAGCTCTGATACCTTGTAAATGTGTTGAAACTTCATAGAATAGATCTAGATAGAAAATACTACACACATTTGCAGAGAGAAATTGAGAAATAAGAATAAGGAGAGAAAGAATGGAAGAATTCTCATTAACTATTATGAATAATGAATAATTTACACATGATATACCTTGTACAAATCAATGAATGTGAAATGGAGGAGAACCAATGCACCATAGTGGTGGTCTAGAGTGATCTAGACACACACTAATAGTTACGAGGGTGAATTTCCACCTAGTCTAGTCTCTCAGGAAGTTACGGGAGTGAACTGCCACCTAGCTGAGTTAACTAGTCAACTAGTCTTCAATTAACTAACTGAACAGAGTGTAGTGAAGAGTAGATAAAGAAATCAAGGGTAATTCCCTAGTCTGGTGATGATCCCAAGGCAAGTGCACATTAGGATGGTGATGATCCTAATGTTGCATGGTGACAAAACCAATGCAACATCTAGACTCAACTCAACTAGTCAAACTGAAGTGTCAACTGAAGAGAATATTCTCTCGCTAGAATATTTTCCCCTAAAATATAGGAGACTTTATAATGACTAAAAAATAAGGAAAACCTTAAAAAAAAAAATCCTAGGTGTGTGTGAAGTAACTCCAGCAGACATAGGTGGTAAATAGAGCAGTTGTACATTTACTTCGAGGGTATTACAACAAGCATCCTGAGTTATGGGATGAAAATTTTCCTTATGTACAACATGTTTATAATCATGCCATGCATTCTTCTACTCAAATACTCCTTTTGAAGTATGTTTGGGGTACTTTCCTAAATCACCTATGGATTTTTCTTTTGAAAAATCAAGTAAAGAGAATGGACAGGATGATATAAACAAAGATAAGGAGTTCATTCAAAATAATCAACAGGTACATCAAGTAGTACATGAACAATTGGAGAATATCCAAGCCAAATATAAGCTGGCTAGGAATGATAAACATAAGGTTGACCATTAGTTTCAAATCGGTGATCAAATATGGTTACATATCAACAAGGATAGAATAAAGGGTGAAGGTAAAAATGTTAGACCAATCCGATATGGTCTGTTCAAGATCTTGGAAGAGATTGGTACTAATTCCCTTAGTTTAGATCTACTAGCCTACATAAAAATGTAGTCAGTGGTAAATGTTGAGAATTTGAAAATTTATGAGCCTCCTATAATTATGGACGGAGATTAAAGTATTTAGGTTCCGACAGTTGGTGATTTTTCTCCAAAGTACTTAGACGAGCTACATGAAGATGTTATTCTCGACAAAAGAACCGAGACTTCACAACGAGGTGATGTTGAATATCTTCGAGTTGGTCTTAAAGGGGTACAACCAAGAAAACCAAAGTGGATTGAGATCATAAGGGTGAGGGATATTTACCCTCACTTAGTTGCTGAGTAATCAAAACTTTAGGTGTTACTAAAGGATTCCAATGGGGAGGAATGATCCAGGAGGATCCAGAATGCTCATAGAGGTCCAAGAAGATTTGAAACACTCACAGAGGTCCAGTAGGATCTATAAATTATTAACATTTTATCATCTCAAATGTTGTCGAAAATAACCATTGTGTAGAGCTCGACGATATCTTTCCAACGATGAAAAAATTTCCTCAAACATAGTTCGTATGCAAAAGTTATAGCCGATCAAAGTTTGGCAAAAAGTCAAAATTAAGGTTACATGTGTCACCATTGAAAGGGTGACATGTGGAATGAATATAAAACCCATACGGTGATGATGTGGCAATGAGACAAGGTTCTACATGGTATATCATACATCTGATTAGGCAAAGTGACATGGCATCCGTACATACAAGTGAACCAAGTATTAGTTAACATGTGGTAATGATCGCACACTTGGTTGACAAGTGGACCAATGAGAGGCTTCCATGTGGAAAAATCCTATTAGTCTTCTATGGATAAGTTTGTTTAAAATTATGGTTTGGATTCCATAGGATCAAACCCGTGTCTCCTGTTGAAACACACACTGACACTAAGATGGGGGGGTGAACCAATGTCTGGAACTTTTGGCTACTTTTCACACTTTCATATATTAACTAAATTAATTGAATAATATATATGCAGTTCAATTACTTATTCATAAACATGTATAACAAAAACTATATGAAGTAGATAAAATATCATCTTTTATTTATTTAACTTGAATGACTACATACAAAATCAATCCTTTAATATCTTCAACTTTAACTGAATATGAGAGATCCAACTCTCTGATACAAGACCCATCTTATACTTCTTAGATCTAACTGAGAAATGAAGAATCCAACCCTCATAACAAGACCCATCTTGTTGATCTCAGATACAACTGAGATGTGAGGAATCTGATCCTCATAACAACACTCAACTTGTAAACAAGCACCAACCTGATAGAATGAACTTTAATTCAATCCATTATATATATATATATATATATCCCCACCAAGACACTTTCTTCCCTTCATATTCCTTTACTTATATAGTCCTCCAAAGGGTGCCACTTTGAAACAATGTTTCCTTTTGGAATGAAACTTTGCACCCCTTCATTTAATTAACACAAATGATAACTTTTATTAATTGATTTTCGCAAACCAATTCAGACAACTGTTTTTGTATGAATATTTTAGAGTGATGGAAACGAATTTTAAAATTATACAACATGGGTTTTTTGGATAACATGCCCAATTAGTTAACATGTGAGAAATTTCCCCAGAAAATGTGCGAGGTGGCCAGTACAGCTGGTTCTTTGAAGGAAACTTATCCATATTTTTCTTTCATCGTCAGATCCAGATCGAATTCAATACATATTACCTTTTCGTGAATGTCTAAATCGACCTCCACATATATCCTTTGTTGGTGATTATTTAAAATCAACTTGTAAACATTTTACTTTATGGTTATATTAAAATCAGTTCCCTCTCAACTGCTAGTCACTAAAGATTTTACTAGGTATCACCCTTTTTCGTATTTGCTTCCTCGTTTGACCGACAAAGATATTTTTGGTCGAATCAACTAGGAGAAATTTCGAATTGAGTATTTCAATTCTAGTCGACCCATCTTGCTTTAACCTCGACCCAACTTGTATTTTAGTTTGCTTCAACTTCAACTTTTAGGTTACTTCTTTCTTGGACCGACTCAACTTGGAAGAAAACCAACTTGAGAAATTCGACTTTGGTTGTCTCGACTTGCTTTGACCGACTTGCATTTCCTGAATAAATTTTCCTTCGACTTTGACCTTTAGTTGGTCGAATTGTCTTCAACTTGTCTTGAAATCAATAGACTTGTTTTCTCCAACTTCAGCCAATATGCAGGCTTGCATTCAATTGACTTGTCTTTGAATCGTCTTGCAGTTGATCAACTTCCAGATAGTCGACCTTATTATTGTTTGAATTGACTCGAATTGTGACTCGATGGTGTCAATGCTTCCTCTCCAAACATCCACCATTGACATTCTATCTCATCTCTAGACTCTTCTTCAATTGAGATTTTTTGAATCACTTTTAATGAACCATGTCTTATTAACTTATTTATTTGTTATTTGTATGGATCCATATTGGATTATCCATTTACCCTTTTTTATTTGTACAATGTCTTCATAGTTGCTTCTTTTGTGAATGGATGTTAATGACACGATATCAACCTTATACAATATAGTATGAGTGTATCAAGCTCATACAATATGTTAGTAAATATTATTTTTCTATTGATATTCAAGTCACCTTCATAACATTATGTCCAATATTGACAATGCTTGAAATTCAAGTCACCTTCATAACCTTATGTCCAATATTGACAATGCTTGACATTGAAGTCACCTTCATTACAATATGTCCAATATTGACAATGCTTCTCAAACCAATAAATCAATGATACTTCACTTATTTATCAAGGTTGACATCAATGACAACCAAATTACCAACCTTTGTTATTGATGACAACCTTAGTAAAANTGAAGTCACCTTCATTACAATATGTCCAATATTGACAATGCTTCTCAAACCAATAAATCAATGATACTTCACTTATTTATCAAGGTTGACATCAATGACAACCAAATTACCAACCTTTGTTATTGATGACAACCTTAGTAAAAAAATCTTACTACCCTTGTGAAATGTATTATGTATTTTGAGTCCTTTGAGAAGACTTTGTTTTCCTCTTTATATCTCCCCCTTTGACAACAATGACAAAGGCAATATTTCTCTTCTCCCCATGAGATGATGATCCCCTTGAGGTGATGCTCCCCCTTTATTTGTCCCATTTATTTTGGACTTTGTTTTTATTGTTTATCTCTCCTCTTTTGACATCAATGACAAAGGAAAGAAAACTTTTACTATTTTTCTCCCCATGTGAATGTGCCAACTGTTATCTCAATCTCTTGGGTTTTATTTTGTTCAAATATGGTTTTATTGTCTTCTCCTTTGTCATAACGGACAAGGGTGTGAAGCTTACTGATCTTCCTGATCTATTTCTTCTTCTTTTTTATATTCTTTAGTTCTTTGATTCCAAGAAATATTTACCGTTCTTTCATATCATTAATAACTTTCCTTTGTTCATACTCTGTCTTTATATATTTTGAACTCCTTTTGTTTCTTTAATCTTTAGATATTATTTGTTTTATTCATCCCACTATTCTTCTTTTGAGATTTCATCATCATCACCACTATTTTGTGCACCATAATCTTCTTCATCTTCTTCTTTAAAAATTCTTCTTCCTTGAGCTTGTTCCTCTTCATATGAAAAGCTTCGAATTTCACATTCCTTATTAGGAGTTTCATCCATCAGTTTATTGTTATCAATTTCTTCATTTTTAGTTGCAATATCTTCATCATTTTTCTTGCTTTCTGCTTCATATTTTCTTATCCATATATTTCCATAAGGTACTCTATTTGATGAAATTTTATTTTCTACATTTGTCCTTTGAGATTTTTCCTCTCTTATTTTCTTCCAAATTTCATTATATTTCCTTCCTGACTTGTATGGATTATTTTTCATGGGTTGTCTTATTGATTTCCCACGTTCTTGGGATTTGTTCCCAAACTTATCACAGTTGTATCAGATCATGGTATGACAAAACTTTGTTGTGTTCCCAACATAATTGTATCTCCAACATCTCATTAAGTTATTGGACCTTCCTGAATTTTTCTTTTCAGGAATCTTGCATTCCAATGCTTTGTGACCAAAGTTTTTACAAGAAAAGCAATAACCATAGAAGGTGTTTCCATACTCGAGTCTGTTGTGACATGAAAAATATGCCTTTTGATATGTTTCTTGTTTTTTAATTTTGTAGCTTCCTCTAACAAAGTTCATGGTTTGTATTTGGTTTTTTATTGTACTTTTTCCTTTTTAGGAGTATAATTCTTTCTCATGTTTGTGAATGGTGTTCCGCTTGACACCTTCTTCTTTCTTATTGTACCCAAGACCAGTTTTATCATCAGTTGGTATTTAAATGTTCCGGATCTTATCTAGGATGGATGAGTTTTTTTGGAATTCGATAGATTCTTTTTTCTTTTCATTCTTCTTTTTGATGTTGATAACTTCCAATTCCAACATGTGACATGTTTCTTCCTTTCTAGTCAACTGGATTTTCAAGTTTTCTTCTATTTCCTTAGCTTCTTCAAGTTGAGTATTTAGAACGATGACTATTTCTTCTGTCTGTAAATGTGTTGAAACTGCATAGAATAGATCTAGCTGGGAATTGACATACATAGTTGCAAAGAAAATAAAAGAAAAGAGAAGCAGGTGAGAAGGAATGGAAGAATTCTCCAAATAAATGAATGATAATTTACACACAATATACTTTGTCTAACTCAAATAATGTGCACTAGAGAAGAATCCAATGTGCCATAGTGGTGGTCTAGAGTGATATGGACACACACCAACACTTACGTGAGTAAACTTCCACCTAGTCTAGTCTCTCGGGTAGTTACGAGAATGAATTTCCACCTAACAAAGTTAACTAGTCTATTAGTCTTCAGTTAACCGCCTGAAATAGAGTGAAGTGAGGAGGATATTAGGGAATCATGATTAATGTACTAGTTTGGTGATGATCCCAAGGAAAATGTGCATTAGTTGGTGATGATCCCAATGTTGCATGGTGATAATACCAATCTGGCATCTAGACTCCACTCAACTCATCAAACTGATCTGTGAACTGAAGAGAATATTCTCCCTAGAGGAATATTCTCCCTAGAGGAATATTCTTCCTAAAATATAGGAGACTGAATAATGACTAATAAACATAGGAAAAACCTCAGGAAAAATAAATCCTAGGTGTGTGTGAAGTAACTCCAACACCTCCCTAAACATCACTATGGTGAAAATAAAGAATGGGTCCCGGCAACGAGGCCATGTTAGGTACCTAAATACAAAAGATAGATTGAAATAAATGAGGAAACAAGGAAAAATTCATGGGAACCCCCCCACCCCTTAAAGTACAATGTATCTAAAAAGAAGAATTGACAGTTGTTAGGAAACTGTGTCCTTCACTCCAAGACGACTTCACATAGAATGGAACTTTTGCTCAATGAAGTTCTTGGTGAAGATGTTTTTAGTCTATTCTACTGAAGGAAAAAACTATAGGTTGATGATCCCCTCATGTACTAAGTCCCAGATGTAGTGCATGTGGATTTCGATTTGCTTCATCTGTTGCTTATGAACTAGATGTTTGAAAAACTTCAGAGTGCTCTGGTTGTCACATCATATGACGATTGGCTGATGAAACTTAATGCCCAAATCAGTTAGAAAATGTTGTAGCCACATAGTCTAAATGGTTATGTTAACTACCCATATATACTCTACCTCAACTGAATATAGAGCAATAGCAACCTGCTTCTTGCTTGAACAATAGATAGGCCTAGAAAAAATACCGAGTGAGTAACCAGATGTGTACTTGCAATGAATTTTATCGCTAACCCAGTCAGAATCAGTGAACCTGATGAGGTCTAATGTAGAGTCTTCTGAATAGCGAATCCCAAAGGTGATGGTTCCCTGTATGTATCAAATGATATGCTTTGCATCCTTACAATGTAGCTCATGCGGCTCTTGCATGAACATGGAGACTACGCCAATTGCATAGGAGAGGTCTAGTATGGAGTGTGTGAGATACAACAATATCCCCACTAGTTGTATGTATGGTATGTTGTCAACCAGTGGAGTGTCCCCAACATCCCCAAGTCTGAATCTTGATAGGAAGGAATCGGGCCAGACTTGTAGTTTGTCATGTGAAATCTCTCAAGACTATCTCATGCATACTTGGCCTGAGACAGTTTGATTCTTGATGCATCCTGACTGATATCGATTCTAAGGAAGAAATGTAGCAGACCCATGTCCGTTATCAAGAATATATCATGTAGAATCCTCTTGACTACAACAATTGTTGAATTCAATCAACCAGTGATCAACAAATCATCAACATACAGAACTAGGAGTAGAAGTGAATCAGCCATCCTGAGCATGTAAACATTTGGGTTAGATTTACAATGTACAAATTTCTGTGATAACAAGTAGGATTCCATCTTGGCATACCATTCCCTCAAAGCCTTCTTGAGTCCATAAAGATATTTCTTCAATATAAAAACCAAATATGAATCCTACATAAATCCCTGGGGCTTCTCCATATAGATATCCTCAGAGATATCATTATGAAGAAATGCATTCTTCACGTTCATCTTATGGACTTCCAATCCCTTGGCTACCACAATGGAAAGTGCCAAACATATGGAATTCATCTTTGCTACTGGAGCTAAGGTCTCATCATAGTCAATGCCATGCACCTGCTGAAAGCCTTTGGCAACTAGCTTGGATTTGTATCTACTAATATATCTATTTGCTGCACTCTTTCTCATGTAGACCCATTTTCACCTGAAAAGTTTCCTTCCATGAGGAAGGAGAACAAAATCCCAATTCTAGTACTCGAGGAGGGAGTTGTACTCCTCCTGCATGGTGAATTCCCAAAAGGGATTTCCAGCAACCTCGCCATAAGTCTCTGGCTCTAAAGACTGAACCAAGAAAATATGTATGGGTGGAAATGGTTAAGTGGAAGTGAGTGAAAGAGGAGGCTCCTCGAAATTATATCGATTCCTCCTAGTATCAGTTAGATCCCCAACAAGATATCTTGCATCCTGAAGAGTAGTCTGGGCCCACTTGGGCCTCTTCTTTAGCTCTACATCTACATCTACATGCCCTAACTCTGTATATGAATCATCTGAACCCTCTAAATCAAAACTCTCATATGAATAAGAGTTTGTATGTGCATGCTCATCATCTCTGACAGGTGGAATAAAAAAAATGTCTTCATGCAGTTGTTGAGGTAAATGTGAGACACTTTCCTTGAATTGGACACTACACTCAATGATGAGCTGATCTGAGGAAAGATCAATAAGACTGTATCCCTTCACATTGTCGACGTATCCAACAGAGATACACTCTGTGCTATGTGGATCAAGTGCCTTCCTCTTCTTAGAGGGAATCTTTGCCCATGCACATGAACTGAAAATACGAAAGTGGGTCACTTCCTGTTTGAGGCCCCTCCAAGCTTCGTAGTGGGTCTTATCCTTGAGAAATCGATGGGGATATCTATTTTGGATGTAGGTTTCAAAATTAATTTCTTCAACCCATAATATTTGTGGAAGTGACTTTGCATGTAGCATGCAAGATTCCATCTCTTTTAGAGATCTATTTTTCCACTCAACAACTTTTTGTTGTTGTAGAGTATAGGGAACTGTGTGCTACAACTGAATCCCTACCTCATGAAAAAGGTTTTGTATCTCATGGTTGACATACTCTCCCCCATTATCTATTCAGAGGACATTGATTTTCTTTCCTGACTGTTTCTCAACAAGGGCTTTGAAATATTTGAGGTGTTGAAAGACCTTTGTCTTTTTCCTAAGAAAGAAAAACCATGTGAAGCGTGAGAAATCATAAAAAAAAATGAGCATGTTCATTGCTTTACTGATTGATTGATGCGTAAAAGGGCCCATGAGGTCACTATGGATCATATCTAAAGGAGAGGAAGCTCTCCAAGTCTTTACTTTGTCAAATTTCTCTTGAGGGTGTTTTCCAAGAAGACATCCCTCACAAATTCCTTTGGAGAAGTGGATGTCGGGTAGACCATAAACCATTCCCTACTTTATAAGTTGTTTCATATATCTGAAATTTACATTCCCAAATCTTTCGTCCCATATCCTACTACTTTCATCAGCATGGGTAAGCAGTATTGCAGAATCTGGTTCAATAAATTCATAAAATGTGTAGAGTCTAGATTGATGATTTACCTCACCGGTAGCAACCCTGGAATTGGTTAGCATGTCATAGATATCCACTGCATCAGGTGTGAATATGAATCTCTTTTTGGTGATGAATTTTTTCATTTGATACATGGAGAAAATATTTATGGAAAGTTTGGTAACATGCATCATATTCTCGAAGCTTCCATTTGTGAGTTCAATCCTTCCTTTGTCGGTGAACTCGAATGGAGAGTTTTCCCCCATCAGAATAGGAGGACCTTTGCATGAATCCAATGAATAATAGACCTCTTTTTTGGCATCCATGTGGTGTGATGCTCCTGAATATAATATCCAAGCATCGAGAGATTAGTGGATGGAAATCAAAGCATGGCTAGAATTGCCTTTCTTCGGATTCTAATCTTCTGGCTTCTTCTTCTTGGCACTCTTGGGGATGCAATATCTAAGGTTTTATTTTTGAAGTATTTGAGTCATTATATCTATGTGTTTCTACATACATGTGGATTCTAGATGGAATCCTTTATGGAAGTAAGAGTATTTCTCCCCTTTTCTTCTCTTTCTACCTTTGGATCCAGAGGCATCGTTGAAGGGTTTTGAGTACCCTTCCTTCTTCGTATTTTCATGTGCTTTCCTTTTGTATTTATATTTGGATTTTTGATATTGATGACCACTTCCATATTGCACAGTAAGTGCATGCACCTTTGGGCCTTTGATTTTTCACATGTTGATGAGATTTCTTTGCTCTTGTGTCAGAGACTTGATAAATTCCTCAACGTTACAAGGGAAAAACTCTCTATGGCCAAGGGTAAACCACAACTGACAGGTATGAATGTAGAAATCAACTCAATTCCAACATATACTATATAAACTAATGTGCAAGACAAGAAAGAGACCTACCTCGATCCAACGTTCGATGATGTTCCACCATTGAGCACTTCGACCCAAAGCTTTATACCTGTAATAAGTTCTTTACAAACGAGTAGAGAAAGTATATAGTGATGACATAAAGGGGTTAGCACATTAGATAGCATAATCCATTAATAAACATTACAAACACACCCATGTATAATAATCATGTTTTTGTAAGAGACCAATAGGACGGGAAAGGAGTATTTCTATTAATAATTGACCAGTAGAAGTGACAACATTACAGACTTCCATGTCGGCACAGTTAGAAACCAAGAAACCAAGTTCCTTCCAACTAGGCCTCCACCACTTCAATCCTCCACCAAAGGAAAGATCATAGAAGAGAGTCAATGAGGTTCTCTCAACAATAGGGAAATATCTTTGGGGCTGAATACTGTGTTTAGACTTGAGGGACAAAAGGATGCAGACTCAATATGAAGTAATTTCTCCAGAGTAACTTTGCTCTCAAAGATGAATGCTTTCTCCTCTTTTTCCATAACTCGAAATTGTGTTTTTATAGCCTTCAGAATGCAACTGAAGGGCCAAGTCGAAACGTTTCCAGTATGTGGAAGGCCAAGGATTAGAGATCTTCTGTTGTGACATGGAAACCCAACGTCAATTTGTATTTTCTAGCACAAATCTCGATGTACACGGGCTATAGTGGAGAAACCAATGTATACACATCTTGCATAGTTGATAGGGAGCGTATATGTGGAAAAATGTACACTTTTGGCTCTGGATTCATCAAAAAGGGATGACAAGTCTGCATAGGGAAATGGAAAAATGCCCTCTATGAAAGATAACAATGGTGAGGCAAATCTCGCTATAACAGATGCCCCCTAATGTGTGAGGTTAGAGGAGTATCTGTGATGGCCGAAATACATTATAAATAACCCAGGAGTGGAGTGGTAGAGAACCAATTGGCTGAACTTAATTTCTTATTACATTATGTACTGACTTTGCATACATGGATGCCAAGAATACAATGCAGATCCATGTGGAAAATATGCCAAACAAATGTTCATGGCCATGAATAGGCAAATATGAATGCGATTACATGCCAAAAGTTGTCATAGTCACGAACAAGGCCCAGTGAAACTAGTCTCAAAATCAATCTAAAGATATCTGTATACCATGACGTACAATCCGATCTCCCATGATCACTAAAGTTGAACAGGTGTTGGTCAAATGAAAGAGAAACAACAACTCAGGAAAGTTGTGGCCACATAGTGATGTCTTCAAGTCTTCTACACAATCCTCTAAGGTGCAATTCTACATCATGTGAAAAAAGGATTTGAGGTTGAACACGATGAGATATCATTTGATTATCGTTAACAAATGTGAGACAACCTACCAATAATGAAAGTAGGCATCAAGGCACTGAGTACATTTCTACAAGTGCGGATAAAGGATTTGGTGTTGAACACTTGAGAAATCTATTGATCAGGGGGCATTGATTTATTCCCATATGTCAATGGTGAGAGAGCCTACCACTAATGAATGCAAGCCTCAAGGTACTCATGAAACTCTAGGTCTCATATCCATAATAAATGAGCTGAAGTTGATGGACAAAGACCTGCTGAAAGAAGAGCATTAAAGAATCTCTCATCTATCATCATGAGGAACAAAGCAGGGTCTTCATGATTTGGTGGAGATCGAATGAAGAACATGTTCATGAACCAATGACCCTGTGCATCTTTTGCGTGTACCAAGTGAAAGAAATACATGGAAAATACCCTCTACATAGCAACCAATGATGAACACTACTGACAAAGGTGAGGAAACCACCAATAAAGATAATGGAAACCAAGACACTGCATGAATCCCAAAGTGTGAATAGATGTCTTATCGTCGAACAAAAGGGAAACCACCCAGTCAACAACCAATGATGAAGTGTCAATTGTTGGGTTCAAGGTGACCTATCAATGATGAAAGTAGGGCGAGGGTGTATAATAAGACCATAGTATCATGTGATTCTGAGAGAAAATGGGGGTATGGCCGACATGCAAAGTCAAGATTTATGAGGAGTGGCCACCACAATTTGATAGACTTCCTTTGAACAAGAGCATGAGGCATGGTGGACTCTGGTAGCATGGACTCGATGATGTGAATATTAGATGCAAGAGGCATCAATAATGATCTCTATAGGGACTGGAAGTGTAACCAGTCGGTAGATAAAACTCTGTAACTAGATCAGCTTCCTAAGGCCATGCTAAACCCAAAATTATGATGATGCAAGGACTCAATAACTTTTTGCTCTTTTCAAAAGTGACATGACTGCTTCCAATTACAATATAGTTTTCCCTTCTCGCTCGTCTTTTTTTTTGTTTTTTCATAACAAATGAATGCTATGATACAGAGGAGGGAATGAGTGTCACAAGTAAGCAAAAATAGTTCTAGCAATGGAATGTACGTATGCTCAATGCAGGGGAGTGCATGCGGGAGATGGACACTCGAGGTGATGTTCCCTTCAGGGCATAGGGTGTCAAATTGTGAAGGATATAAACAAGGCTCTTCTTGGTTGAGGATGAAAACATTTCTTAGGAAATGGTTTATAATGCAAAGCGAGAAATGGCTAAAGGCTCAATACTGCAAGTGAGGGCATGAGATGCAATCACAACTTAATGCCAAAAAATGTCTCTTTTTAGTCTATTTGATGTGAAAAAGGGGTAAACTTGTGCCAAATAGACGTCTTTTCAAATCCAATTTACAAGTGTGAAAAAGACAAGTTCWCTCGGCGATGTTTTCTATTTTTGATAACGAGTCAGAAAAGAGATTAACTAAGACTCATGACCTTTCAAATCCAATTTTAACGAGTGTGAAAGGGACAAATCACTCGACAATATTTTTGGTTTTTTAGATGAGTCAGAAGATARCTTAATTAAGACTCRTTTTTCTGTCTTAATCAACGTCTAAAGGGGGAGGCCAAGGCTCCCATATTGGTCTTTTGCAAAAAKTCAGTATCTCATAGATAGCTAAAAAAATCTTGGGAAAACACAAGGCRTTCCAAGTCAAAGAGGAGAAGGTTCTAATGGAGGATACAGTCTCTGTGATGGTTTGAATAATGTCTCTTAATGGAAAAGACATAKGTGGGGGGATGGGATGTCCCATCAGGTCATCCCAATCGAAGGGAACCTCRTCAGGACTTGGAGGGAGAGMATTCGGGGGAGGAATAAATATCTCTCATTCAGAAGGGGGAATATTTGGAATGTTGATGACATGACTGAAAGGTGCATCATTCTCTTCAGGAAGAGTAGGGTTGACCAGAGATTGCACTGGTGTGGCCACTTCTTCAATTATAGGTTGAAGAGGATGCATAGTAATGGGGGCAAGAGATGCTTCACCCTTGACAAAGGGGGTAAGGTTGGGAGAGGATTGTGTTGGTGGAACCACTGAGATGATCAAGGGAGAAGTGGTGTGAGGAGAAACCATGGATGCCTCAGAATCAAAAGGGATTTTGGGTCAGCCCCACACTTCTAGTATCTTGGTAGTAATCAGACACAAATGAGTAAGGTGACTTCCTTCGCAAGTTCTGAAAAGGAATTTAGGCTTACGTCTGAGGCATATAGGCTTCTCGATGTAACTAGCAGGGGAAAGAGAGTCATCTCCTGTATGATGAATAGAGGCGGGAGAGGTGACATGAATATGATTCGAGGAAAAATGAATGGTTCCCCTAACAAAATTGGTAGAGGTTGGGGGTAAGCTGTCGACTTAGTTTTTAGAAGAAGTCGACCCATCTCCGACATGATTGGTAGAGGTTGGTGATGGAGCACTAGTATGACTGACAATGACTGGGCTGGTAATAGATAGTGGGGTTTGATTCCATGGTCCAGGGAAAGATTGATTATGAAGAATTGCAAGCCAGGAATGATCTTGGTGTACCTCCTGCCCCAACCCAGAAATGTGTTGGTTCATGCCAAAATGGTCCGAAGAGGTTTGGAAGGGCATCGTCACTGAGGTTTGTAAAGAGACTGATGTAGGATAAGGATTATTCAAGTGAGGATATATGTTGCCCCCTTGTGAAGGGGTCCCATAAAGAGGGTAGTCTGAACCATAAAATTGATTCTCCCCATATGAAAGACCTGGGGGTAGTTGAGGACTTGTCATGGAAAAAGCGTTTGAAGGAACTGACATGGAGGATGAAAGATACATGGGTGGGGTGTAATAAGTGGGATAAGCACCCATCTAAGTACTGGCTCCTGAAAGAGCATAGCTAGTATTAGATCCATAGGGGGGAAGGTTCCAACCTCCCATGGGGACACGAATCATGTCAAACGAAGAAGTAGGCATCGGATCCATGGTGCCCCTGGGTCCAATGCCAGGATTCATATATGTGAGCTAGGGGGAGAGTTGCACGGGGAAGGCATATCAACAAAAAAATGGCTAGATACCCAAGGTGTGGACTGAGCATTGTAGTTCTACATACCATTGTAAAATGTGGAAGGGTCTGTCCCCATGAAATTAGCTGGTAGCATGGGGTGGGTAGCAGTGAATGACGGAGTAAAATAAACTCCATTTTCCATAATGATGAAACCAAAAATAGACTCCTAAGGTCGAATAGTAGTCAAAGAGCATACCAAAAAGTCAAACGACCAATATTCATGCAAACGGGCTAAAGTGGCTAAGTGGCCTCCCTCGCTAAAGAAGGTATGTCTTGTCTAGGAGGGAACTGACACTCCCTGCTAAAGTTTGGACATGTCAAGCCCTAATATTGGCTCATTACCCCTTAATTGGGGCATATAAAATTAATTATGTTATTTTATTTATGTCGGCTTTATTCCATTAGTTGTAATTATACCTCCTAGTCTCCTATATATACCAAGGAGATATTTTCATTTGGAATCATCTGGTACTTGAACATTTAAGTGGGGTAAAAGGAGTTTTCCACCTTGAAGAGGCTTATTATCTGAAGTTATCTCTTTTTCAAGGTGTTGAGTACTTTTTTGAGGTTTTTCTATGCTATATTGATATTTGGTTCTTAACATATGGTATCAGAGCTCAAGGTCTTGGGGTTTCGCTGCTACATCTGAGACACCTTGGAATTTTTTCTATAACTTTTTTTATACAATGTTTCATAAATAATGGCTTGGAGGATATTTAGTAGACAAATCAAGGTACGTTGGGTTAAAATTCATCTTTTGAGAGCTTATACTTGTGGAAATACAGCTTGTACAAGATAGGGTTCTGGAATCATCCTAAACTGAGTCATTGCGGAATTTTCGTTATAATTTTTTTTATGTAATGTTTCAGACCATAAACTCCATAGGATATTCACAGAAATTAGAAAGGTATCTGTGGTAAAAATTTAAGATTTTGGTTCATCTTAAATTTGTAGATACACCCTATGGAAGATAGGGTATTTGACTAATCCTATTGACTAGTCTCAAGAAGATGTTCCAGGTAAAACAATCATAACTTCTTCCTAGAGTATCCAAATTGAGTGGGACTAGTTTCATTGGATCTTGGATAGTTTGTAGTATTGTTTTTATGAGTTTCAGAATTTTATATCAATTATTTTGTGTGGGGCACGCTATACAAGGGAGATCTCCCGGAAATGCAAAAAATCAGCAAGTTGTGGGGAAGTTACCATATATTCCACTCGGAACATCCAATTTTTATCAGAGTTATGGCATTACAGAGAAGAAATATCACAGAACTACATAAAATAAAGTTTCATACCCAGAAGGGCCGAAACTTGGGAGATACAACAAAAGAAAGATTGTCTAGCAGAACCACCTCAAAATCAAGGTTCAAAAGTGTTACTTGGCCAACATGCCACCCAAAATGGGAACTTCTACACCAAAAAAGACTCCAGACAATCCTACTTGGACTCTTGATGAAGGTTGAGAAATGCGTAGTGACATAAATGATTTACAAAAGAAGATAGTAACAAAAGATGAACTACAAGAGATGGAAGCTAAGTTGGAGGCAAAGATGGATAATTTAAAAGAGGAGATCATGGAAGTATTGAAAAATTTCGTAACATAGAAGACACTTGAATGTAAAAATGCATCCCATGAAATTCATGATGAGGACACAAGGAAGGTAAATCAAGAATGGAGAAACTCCAACTTTGGGTTGAAGACCAACCACGTTCCTAAGATCGATATGAGGAAGTTTGATGG
>ML806124.1:0-22676 GCA_009831015.1 Picea engelmannii
ACTCTCCGTCGTACTTGAGTCTCTTCCTTTCTCAAGTTTCTTCTCTATTCTTTCCAGACTCTGCAAGAATCTTAAGTTTAATTTCCCTTGTCGATCCTTGACTTTCATGAGCTTTCGTCTATCAACTCGACGCTCCTTGGCCTCTCTTTGTAGCCCTTCGATGATTTCCATCATATGTCCTTCCTTATCCATCTCTTTTCCATGCCCATTAGAGTTCGATCCTTCGACTCCCAGGTTAACATCCTTTCCTTCTTGATCGTCTTCCTTTTCAGGGATAATTTGCATTCTTCCCCACTCCATACTTGGCATTGATTCTCTGGAGTTTTGGCCTTCGTTGAACTCTGCACACGCACTGTGCAATTGAATTCGAAATTTGTCAGACCATTAAACTTTATGAACAATCCACAACATTCATAATCAATACGAACAAGAACGAAAGACATCTCTACTTCACAAAGTTTCCTGAGTTCTGTCTGGCTCTGTGTTTTCCGAAAATTCAAGTTTAGTTATTTCGGGACTTCAAGTTTCGGAGTTTCATAATTTCTGATGTCGAGGTTTATTGTCCTCTCGGATTCCCAATCTCTGATATGCCTTATCCCTTCAAGCTAAACCCTGGCTGATGTGACCGCTGACTCGTGACCCCGGCCTTTTTCCTTATCGGGGTTCGGGGTTTCGCAAATCTGAATGTGCAAAAATGCTTGACAGTGGAATCCCTGATTTCTCGATTTTCGATGGACTCCATCCCTGCTAGCCCTCCGGGCTATAGCCTCACCATACGACCACTGCCCAAGACCGTGATCAATCCTCTTATCGGGGTTTCGGAATTTGTGATGTCGTGATGCACATGCATTCACAACATCCGATCCTCCGATTCCCGATGTGCTTTTGCACTGGCTAGCTCTCCTGGCTCAGCCTCTGGTCCACATGACCATATTATATGACCTCCACCCTACCCCGTCGGGTTTCGGCGGTTTCAATGTCATTCTCATACGCTCACGGGATCCCCGATGGGTCCCAGTCATTGACTTGTCAACATTCCTTTTTCCTATCGCTATAAATCTGCCACCTGTCCTCTCGACAGTCGGTGTGGCCCCACGCACGAAACCTTTGCCTCCGGGATCTCCGATATCCCGATTCTCGATATGCCGATGCGCCTTTTTCTTTAACCCTTTGTGGTTAAGTCTGGTCCACGTGACCTCTACCTCGTGACCATACTCAGAGCTCTCGTCGGGGTTTCGGGGTTTGGAGTTTCAAAGTGTAAGAATCACTTGTCACCAGAGTTCCCAATGAACTTCAAACCCCGATAGACTTACCCTTTGTCGGAACTTTCCCGATGGTGCAGATCCCTGCCACGTGTCCACAGAATGAACGGTCTAGATTTTGTCACGAAATCGCGGATCGTGATTCCATGTGACGAGATCTCTATGTGTTCGAGAACTCCGATGGTAAAATCCCGATGCCTCCCCGGGCTTCTCCTCTACCCATGAGGACTTAAACTCTGCGCAACTTCCGTCAACTCGGACGGTTGACAGGTAATCCCACAGGGATCTTACGACTCACGATCCTCCCGAGTTTTAAACTCCTGTGCAGTATCCAAAGGGTTTTAAACCTCGTGCACGTTCTCCAGATCTTACGGTTACAAGGGTTCGCCTTCCCTCCCGAACAGATCTGACGGTTCTAACACCATTGGTGTAGAGACCTGTCTCCCTGTGGTCATAGACCATACCAGATGCGGTTTCACAGCACCACTAAACCTCCTGATCTTAAAAACTCGTCAAGTATCTCCTTGACGCTTCGGAGCAAACCAGGGTCCGAAATTGGTCCTCCCGACTCAATTTCCCCTTGCATTCTCAGTCCAAAGACTGGTCCACTGGCCCATCTAGGCTCAGTGTCGAAACCTTAGCTCTGATACCAATTTGTAGTGTACCCTTTGTCCTAACCCAGGTTTCCAAACCTCTCAGTTATCGTTCTGTACATGGAATTACAGAACTCATACCGGGTTTTATAAGCAAATGCATTTAACACAATTAAACACACTTAAAACTCAGAGTAAAATATATAATTCACTGCTACAATTAAGCAAGCCATAGCATTCAACAGTAATTCAATTACACAGCGGAAAACATGATAATATATACAGTACTGGCATGCCATAATGTGATAAGAACATGGTTAGAGACTTATCTTGTAACAGTGGTGAAATCCACCAACCAAATGCAGGCCTCCCACGAACCTCCCAGCCGTAGACCGCACTGCTCCTCAATCTCAACAGTGGGTCACCCCCGAGCTGGGACTGAGCTCCACCCCCGGGCAAGGAATCTAGGCTCAGGCTAAGGTTACAGGGAAAATATCACAGAAATATCTGGAAGGATTCTTCCCAGAGATGTCATCTTACTCCCACTACTACCCAACCCTCATTCCCCGCATGCCTATTTCGCCCAGGAGTATACACCTTCACACGCACAGTCCATCGGTGCTAACCTCCCCTTTCTGGGTATCGGCAACAGGCCGGATCAGGAAGTCTCAGAGCCTGAAGCTGGTGCTGGACACTCTCTGGAAGAAACCACTTCCCAACGAACTCTCTCACCTAGAGAGAATTGCTCACAAGACCCCATGCAATCCAGCTCTGCGTGGTCACAACACCCCACGGGATAAACAGACACAGGTTTTATGGTTCAAGCGGTGTACACGGTTTCTTCAGACAAACACAGGCTTAACGGCTTCATATATGAATCCCGGTATCTGGCAGAGGTCCGACCGGTTCTACGCTCAGAGGTTCGGTTCCGAATCGAGGAGCGCTCCCCCCCACGGTTCAGCTCGACTCTTTTATTTGCATGCACCAGGGTTGACACTTGTCACCCTGGGAACTGCATGCGTACCACAGTGTGCATCCTCTTTGCACGTTCCCTCCCTTGTCAAGAACTTAGGATAAAAAAAAATGGAAATGCACATGTTTCTTTTAAAATAATATTAGAATATTATTTCCCAGGCTTAATCCCCTAGGCTCATCACTCAGCCCCTTTCCCACCTTCCAGCCCCTAATCCCTTGCCCACTCTGTGGACGCTCAGTCCCCCATCACTCATTCATCGTGGTCTGTATGCACTGGCGGTGTTTATATTTTATTAATTGATCTGCCTACATACAAGTACATCAATAGGCTCCTGGCCTTCAACACTTAGGCTCCCTGGCCTATCAAAGCACATAAGCCTACAGCTTATGCAAAACTTGGCTCACCAGCCTATAGAACACATTTACAATTATTTTCATATAACATGATCTGTAATGGGGCTCGGCCTTGGGGACACTACAATTTCTTCCTAGAGAGGGTCCCCCATTTACGTTTATAGGTAGAGTGGGGTATACTGGCCCCACGAGATCCAAGGATGAAGAGGTGGTGCGACCTCATGGCTCGGCATGTAGTGGGACCCATCATCAAATACAATGACGCATTCTTCGACTGGTTGAGGCCTCAGATCCTGATGGTGGATGATTATGCATATGCCAGGTTGGATTTCATAGGTGACCCTGACTTGGTTCTACCTGAGGGATTTCAGTGGGGAGACTTAGGTAAGAAAAATATTTATTTTTTTTTATAATGTTTTTTTAAATTTTAAAATCTAAGATGTTTTTTATGCTTTCAATCCGATGACTAATCAAAATCTTTTGATAATGCAGATGTGGGACCACACCGGCCTCCGGGTACATCCCCTATTTAGAGACAAGGGGAATTAGATGTGGTAGCAGGATGGGATGTTGGTGACTATGAGGCAGTCGAGAAAAACCTAGAGGGATTGATCGCAGATATCCTGGACATTTCCATCGATGAGATTCTGAGACGCTATCAGCTTCATACTGTAGGCATATCTGGTTCACTTAGTCGACTACTTCATATGGTAGCACGAGTTGTAGTGTGCTACCGTGAGCAGCATCCTTGATGTTATTTTGTATATGAAGCCAAGTGCTTCTCATTTTGATATTTTTGGTCTTCGGACGAAAACAATTTTTTTGTTAAACACTTTTATCGTTATATATATACATGAGGCTTCTACCGGCCTACTTTCTTTAATTTGAATTGTGGTTGGATTTACATGTGTCTCAAATGTTTGTCTAACACATAATTAGCTAATGCATCTGTTAATGTATTTAGACATCTAGGAATATGTTGATATTTAATGTAATCGAAATAACATTCCAAGAGGCGAATTCGTAGATATACCCGTAACAAAGTAGGACTTCAGATAGCATAGACATTGCTTAGTTGTAGTACCACTAACTGTGAATCAAGTCGTACAACCAGGTGACGGATTCCAAGTGAAATAGTGTCGATCAACAATTTGATGACTGCACTATATTCCGCGATATTGTTAGTTGTATGACCGAGGAAAACACCATGTAGACTAATTAACTCGTTCGTAGGTGCATAGATTGCCCAAGCAACATATGATAAGTTTTGAGTACTAGGACTAGCACCATTGGCGAAGCCAATGTGGGGTAGCGAAGACACGGACATATGGAAACCAAGCACAGTGCAAGGTAAGCAGCTGGGGGTTGAAACCAAATAACGAAAAATCACACACGAGTAGCACACAAAAGTATGATACAATAAAAATACAAGAACTCATGCAAAGATAACCTAAGAATAGTACTTATTCAAGTAAAGCCCATTTATGGGTTCACTCAAAGGAATTCCATCATAATCTACTAACTCATAGGCTCCCTTCTCCAACACTCGTTTGACAATATAAGAGTTGTGCCACATAGCCTTGAATTTTTCAGCCCCGAGTAAATCACGATCTTGTTCATAGAGGAGAACTAGATCACCTTCAGAGAAAACATGTGGCTTGACATTCTTGTCGTATTGGGATTTTACACGTTTCTTTTGGGTTTCAATAACCAGGGTGGCATCACGACGGGTTTCGTCTAATTGCATCAGATACAATAGACATTCTTCCTCGGTAGAGGTGTTTGGGAGAAGTTCAATAGCTAGCTTCAAAGATGGGATATCACATTCAATCGGAAGGACAACTTCGATACCATACACCAACTAAAAAGGCGTAAATCTCATGGTAGACTTCACGGATGTTCGATAGGCCCATAATGTTGAAAACAACATCGTGTGCCAACTTGTCTTGTGAATTCTTATTATCCATCGAAGCATAGTGATAAGAACCTTGTTTATTGCTTCAACTTGGTCATTGGCCTGTGGATAGTAGGGGGTTGAGTTTTCATGCCGAAGACCCAACTTTTCGGTAAGCTCGGACATCATGAAATCTCAAAAATGGCTACCGTGATCAGTGACGATAGCTTGTGGGATTCCAAATCGCATGATGATATGATTGAATATGAATAGGGATGCATTTTTTCTGGTATTATCGAATTTAGGCATTGCCTCGGCCCATTTCGTGAAATAATCCATGGCTATGATGATGTATCCATGCCCCCCAACAGAGTGAGGGTTACATGTCATGAAATCAATGCCTCATTTTGCGAAAGGTCCAATGGAAACTACAGGGTGTAAAGGAGCGGGATGAGATCTTATCTAATTATTGTACGTTTGACAAGCATGATACTTATGGACAACAGTTATACAGTCTTTAAACAAAGAAGGCTAGAAGTACCATGCTCGTAAGATATTTTGGTCAATGGAATACCTAGACATATGACCACCACATGCTCCAAAGTAGTATTCATTCAAATCTTTCTCATCCTCATCGATGGTGAGACAACGTCAAAAAATAGAGTCAACACCACGGCAATAGAGAGTGTCACCGAGAATTATGTATTGATGGGCTTGATACCGTATGCGACGACGATTTGTACTAGAGAGGGTCGGCCGGAAAGTTTGAGTCTAGAGATAAATGATAATATCTCCATACCAAGCGTCATCAGAACTGATCAGAAAAAGGGATTCATCAGGTAAGGAATCCTCTGCCACATTTTATGTCTCAGCGGAGGGAAGGTCACATATCAATTCGGAAAATACCAAAGATTTCTTAGACTTAGCGTGTTCAAACTCTAAGTCAAACTCCTGGAGAATTACTATCCATTTGGATTACTTTCCCCCTAGCAATTGGCGTGTAAGGATATTCTACATAGGTTTGCAATCATAAATAACAGTGGTCTTGTGTAGTAGGATATAGTGACGAAAACATTGGACAACTTGAACAACTATCAAGGCCAATTTTTCCACATGTAGGTCATTGGCCTCGGTAGTCGTGAGACTCCAACTCAAATAATAAATTACATGTTCATCGTGCAAATCATCCTCTTGGACTAAAACCATGGCAATGGTAGAGTCCTAAGCGGCGAGGTAGAGGAAATAGTCTCGACTATAATCTGGTGGGAAAAGCAGTGGTGTTTGTGTTAGGGAAAGTTTCAAAGCTTCGAAGTCTTATTTGGTAGTCTCATCTCATATGAATTTATAACCCTTGTTCAACAGTTGAGTAAATCCTAGCGTTAACTCAACGTAGTTGGGAATGAATCGACACAAAAATTATGCCTTCCCTTGCAAAATTTGGAGTTGGCATAATATAAAAGGAGGAGGTAGATTAAGGATGGCCTCAACCTTCAAAGGATCCACCCTAATTCCATGAAGTGACACAATAAAACCCAGAAGTCGCCCGGAATCCACACAAAAAACACATTTGTGTGGGTTTAAATGTATACGATAGTAACGACAGCAAAGAAAAATGGCTCAGAGATGGGCCGGGTGATCTTGGCAGTGCATGGAATGGGTCGGTAGATCATCGAGATATGGTTTTACGATGTGCTTGATATCGTGAAAAGCATAAGACATGTCACGTTGAAAAGTCGCACCAGCGTTCTTCAAACCGAAATGTAGTTTATGGTAGGTGAAGGTACCCCAAGGACAAATGAAAGTAGTTTTGTGTTGATTCGCTAGTAAAATGTTAATCTGATTATAGTCGGAGAAACCATCCATTAAAGAGAATATTTCGCTCCCGACGCAATCATTGGCGATCTGGTCAACGAAGGGAGTTGGAAAGTTGTCCTTGGGACAAGCTTTATTAATGTCCCTATAATCAACGCATACACGGATCGTGCCTTGTTTTTTATTAACCAGAACTAGATTGGATACCCAATCAGTTAAAGCCACGGGATAGATAAAGCCAGCCTTGAGAAGTTTTTCAACTTCGAGTTTGATAGTGGTGGCTTTACGGGGGTGGACTAGGCAAAGTCTCTATCGAACGGGTTTAGCATCTGGATAGGTCTTAATTTCATGTACAACGATATCAAGGTCAATACCCGGCATCTCTTCGTAGCTCCAAGCGAAAACGTCACAAAAATCTTGAAAAATAGCTTTATAAGTGACGACTTCGTTATCGGAACAAGCGGTTCCGATGTGAGCATTTTCAACAACTCCAAGTTTAATGGATATGTCAAGAGGAATGGTGGGCGAAATTTTACTCAGGTTCCCTTCATATAACACATCGTGTGTGGACTTGGGAACAGAAGAAAAGACAACAACCGTTGATGGAGTCGAAATCCGTTGGTAACTCTCTAAGGTGTGTTGTTCCAGGAAGAGAATGGAATGATGATGTCCATCATCCCAGGGGGTGTCTTCCATAGACATAATATACATAATCATCTGATTGGTAGGAAAAATCACGTGAAATGGATCGGGAGATGAATCACAAAGAGAGGGACTAGAAGGGGTTGTCGATTGAATGGTTTGATAAGATGAATCAACCGGACTTAAAGGCATTTGCTCGACATAGTGGAGATAATCACCGGGGTTAGGTACTACCCATGGGTCGTGAGACGCGGGGGTTTCATGAAAAAAGGTGGAAATCATGTTGATTGAGGCGACAAAAGGAGGTGGAATATCGGGTGGTGGGATTGGGAATGTACCCATCAAAGTTGAATCCTTTAGTAGACCCACACCGACGTTCTCATACCCAAGAGGTGTCTTCGAAATAAAGGGTACATTGCTAGTATGGGAATCAGAGTTGAAAAATGCCAGTTGGTCTACAGTAATGACTTTTCCCTGGTGTGGAAAACGTACTACACGGAAAAGGGTAAACACAAATGTGTGCCAAGTAAGAGGTTATAATCGAGAGGTGCATCAAAGACCTCAACTTTGACATTGACCAATTTTCCTTCCAACGTAATAGACAACGAGGGAAGTACACCATAGGGTTTAAAGCCAAATCCATTAAAGGCCTTAAGTTTGTTGTGTGCTTCAGTTAGGGGAGGAGAGACAATGGATTTCCAACAGGCAACAGACATTACGCACGTCGAGGCACCCTCGTCAATAAGGGTTCTACAAATATTATTTTTCTCGACAACAACTTGTATCAGAAATGCTAGCTGAGGGGGTAGCCTTGGAATGTGATCTTCCAGATCAAAAATTATCAAATTCGTATCTGTAGGTTCAATTCCACCAATATCCTTTAATAGTGCCTTCCGTTGAGCGGGACAACTTTGAAGGATTTCGAGAGCTGACATCGCGGAGGGTGCTTGTGTAAGATATTCTACAATACTATAGTTCTGAGCAGCACGTGCATGAGGATTAAAGGCAGACTTTTGAACAACGACCTTTGGATGAGGGCAGAGAACTGTATCGAGACCCGGTCGTTCGAGATGAAGAGGACCATTGGGAGGTGAAGTTGAGGGAGGCGGTTGAACCAACAAAGGTGGTATATCGTCAACTTTCTCCTTTGAGGAAGAGTAATCTTTGGCCCAAGTTGTAATAGCAACATCTATCTTTTTTGAATCACCAGTACACATAAAGACATAGGAAGTAGTGGAAAGGGAAGTTTGATCATGAATGACCAATTGGGCCTACTGTTGAGAAGGGAAAGGTTGGGACAAAATAGCAGGTGTGGGAGGCTTTGTGGTCCCTTGAAGGAACTTAGTGACCTTGGCACGTCTAGGAAATTCTTTCATGTAGTGATCATCACCACAAATAAGGCAAGGATATCGAGGTTTGCGCTTATCCTTATCATCAGAAGTTTGTGTTTTGGCTTTCTTAGATTGCGGATTATTATTTTTATCCTCCTTATTCTTACCCTTTCCTTTTTTAGATTTATTTTTGCCAACAGGGGTAGATTGAATGGAGTTAACCTCAGAAGTTTTGTCGGTTGAAGGAGTAGGAGTCGGAGCACTTTGAACATTAGAAGCAGTAGATGTGGGATTGGTGTGAGAGGCTTGCGTAGATTGAGGTTGAGCATGGAAGGTGCCAATCACACCATCAGCCACATGAAAAGCAGCAGGGGTAGTTGAGGTAGTGGTGGTAGAAGGACGAGGAGAATCAAGGAGAAATTCATAAAGAGTGCCCGTTTGCGAATAAACGAGATCTAGGTACTGAGCGTGATTGATCGCCTGCTCTTCAATGACAACTGCACCCATGGAAATGTCACGAGATATTTTATTCACAAATGATTTTGTGAACCATTCCGCCAATAACTGATCAGGAAGGTCGAGTTTTATCAAACGTCGTCTTCTTCACCACTCATGAATGTGATCGGAAATATGAGTGGTCGAATTTTGCTTAAAGGAACTCAAAATCTCAGTTTTTGTTTCATAGCAGATTGGAAATTGGTAATGTGTGAGGAAATCCATGGCTAGGGTATTAAATTCGGTGAAGAATCCTCGTGGTAATACTATATACCACTTTGCAGCCGAACCCATAAGAGTTCATTGGAAGAGTCGTAACCGAATGGAGTCGTCCATCAAGGAGTTAGATGAACACCAAAGGTGAAAAGTCATAACATGGTTGTTTGGGTCTTCTCCCGGTTTACCATCAAATTTGGGGATGTTGGATGGTAGCTTGGCCGGTATAACGGGCCAGTGAGGAGAATGTAGGATAGGTTCATTCAAGATTCTAGAGAAGTCGGGTAGATCCAAAGTGGCCAAAAAGGGTAACTGTCTATTCATGTGAGGGTACTGGTGACTTTGGGTAGGGAGTCTCGTCGGTATACCAGTAAGATCGTAAGTAGTCTACATGTGAGGCGAAGGTCCTGAAAGATTTGGACATGAGTGTGGAGGCATGTAGCCAATAGGGTTGTATTGATTAGGGATGTTCCCTTGGAAAGGGACACTAGAATGAATGTTCGAACCCCAAATGGGATTGGAAGAACCAAGATATGAATGGCTTGAACTAGGGGGTATGAAAGAGCTAACTTGAGGTTGTTTCCCCCCAGATGATTGTGGATTTCCCTAGATGATAAGGTTCCAATACTGGGCTAGTGATCATGGTATGTTTTGTCCATAGGGTGGGTTATAACCTCCAAGCGAGGGTTGACCTCCAAGTGAGGATTGTGTCCCAATTTGAGTTTGACCCCCAAACTGAGTTTTCCCCCCAGGGTTATATTACCCTCCAACGGGAATCTGATAACCAGAAGTGAATGACTGAGTAGTTCCTCCAATTGGATTGGAGCCACTAGGGCCAGATCCTCCCATAAAAGGTGAATAAGACCCTTCGGAGATGACCTGGGAAGGTGTCAGAATGAAACTAGAAGAAGAATTGTACCCAGGAGGAATGAAAACTCCAAAAACTTCGGATGGAACCTGGGTAGGAATGGGGATAGAAGTATTCAAAGCACTATACCTAGGAGGAAGTGACGGGATAGGTCTAGACGAAAGTGGTGTACCAATGTGAGCCTGGGTAACCACTGTATTCCTGGTGGGAATAGTTGTAGCGCGTGGGACCATTGTAGAATGGGACATCTGGAGAGAAATAGTTGAGCTAGGACCAACTGACTGTGTGTCTGAAACAACAGGGATATAGCTATTTGTACCAACAAAGTGATCTAGAGGTATCGTGTAGGTAATAGACGTTTTGGGCAGTTCAGAGACAACAGGTATATCAACACCTTCCCCTGAGCTGTAAAGGTCCCGCACTATGCGAGGCAGGCTTCTAAATATGTTGGTAGTCCAAAGGGGATTCCCTGCTCTAGGGCCGGAATGGGGTTCGATCGGTATTCCAGAAGTGTCAACAACAAATTCTTCGAATGAATTCAGTCGAAGAATATGTCTCTCATATCCAAGAGGTATGCGGAAATCCTCTAGAGAATCAAAAACAATTTGGAAACTTTCTAAAGAGCCGAAACCTTCCTCTTGCGAGGTTACAGTGTCCTGGACCTCACTCTATTGAGGAGATCCCTCTGGTGAATGAGGGGGTATAGGGAGATAATCCTCCATATTTTTCGGAGGAAGTCCCTAGACCCTACGCGAACGACGTGGAGGGTCGATGTTGGCCGAGCTAAATATTTTATGCAAAAAATCTATGGCCAACTACGAAAATAAACAACACTCGCTAATAAAATATAAGAATCAAACCAAGTAAACAAACCTTCTTACTTCGAAGTCACTAGTTGGTGATGAAATCCAACATCACGAAGTCAAGGAAAGAAGGGGTTGGGATAGAGCATGTGGAAAAATTACGTTGGCGACCTTCTTAACGGACTTACACCCTGGTGCAAGCTCCCACACATAATCATGGGTATACCCTCCAAGGAGCCTGAGTGAGTCTGGCCAACGTCGATTCCAGGTACCATGAAGACTTGCCCCTCCATAGTCACCTCGTGTAAGACCCTAAGAAGATAGGCAACTAAGGATACCAAGAACAACAATGATGCCTGGGGAAATAGTTGACAGTTTGATCCACGTGTAAAGGCAGGGTATCTAGCCTGAAATCAACTTGAGAGGTTTCCACTCATCATTGTGGGTATACCATTCAAGTGACCCCCATAATACATGCAATCTCTACACCGAGACCAACAAAGCAGGGTGAGTAACTCTGTCAGTCTCAATGCGACCTCAGGTTTGACCCTTGTGTGAGAAGGGATTCCTAGGACAAAATGTTGCAAATGGATGTGAACAATCCCTATCACCGGATGTTATTGTGTGTTTTGAGCTTTGGATAGTGTGTCTCACAGCCTATTCCAAAGCTCTAGCATAGCTAATGTTGGTGTAAAAGATCCCTAGAAAAGAAAAGTTATTAATTGAGTTTTAGATTTCGCAATGTTTTTTAGAGGTTGTTGTTTACTCAAGAGTGAGACGGAAATGAAACCAATGTTGTGGAAGACCTTGACCCAATAATATGCAAATAGAGATGAATGATGCAAACTTTTCGTTCAATGAAATCTATATATGGTAGGGAGAAGGTGTTTTTTCGTAATGATGTAAGCTACGAAATGTAATTTCTTTTCCTTAAATGAACACAATGTCAAACAACCATCAATAATGAAATTTCTCAACTTTCTCTTCTTAAAAAAAAAAAAATTGAATGCAAAAAACCTTCTTTTGTATGATTACTTAAAAGAATAAATGACTTTAAAGTCTACCTTTCCAAAACCAAATCAAAGGTATAACTAAGAAAGGACAAGTAATCAAAGAAAATTTATACACTCAACAAGCACCCAAATCAAACTTTCAATGAAGATAAAAGTAAAGATGATAGGAAAGTATTTCACTAAATGCAAATGAAAAAGGACTTTCCAATCAACAAGCAATCTAGAAAATGTGATCAATCCAAAACTTTAAATCCAATCAAAAGACTTTTAATCAATCAAGCACTCAGATGTGAAATTAGAGATTATATCCTTGTTGATAAAAATCAAAAGGTAAAACTGGAAAAATGACTAAGAAAGGTGTTTGATCTCCGAAAACCAATCGACAGCAAGTTTCAAACTCAGAAATCAATCAAATACTGGCATTAAAAGTTCCTCCCAGCTGGCTAAATCAAAACTGGGCATCAAAAGATGACAGGACCCAAACCAAAAAAAAAATTACAGACGCCACCGCAACCTAGCAGTAGGTTACAGTGCGGAAATCAAAGGTTTCCGCAGGCTAGCTATGGGTAGATTGCGGAAAGTCCGCACTGGGATAAATAGTGAGGGTGCGAAAATCAAAAGTTTTCGCAGGTTGTGTATGGGTGCAGTGCGGAAGTGTCTATAAACAAAAGAAATTTGGAAAGAGGACAAAGGGCCTAAGTGAACTTTCAAATCCAGAGAGTCTGGATGGATGCCCCACAAACTCAGAGACTGAAATAAAGTGAAAAAGGGTAGGCTAAAAGAAAATGGCCAACAAAAAACCACAAACAAGTCGTATCCCCAGTGGAGTCACCAATTTTGTTATTGGATAAATCTGTGAATACGGACATAAACTAATCTCCCTAGATCCACCTGGATCTAGAACAAAACAAGACAGGACATGATGCTTTCCCTAAGTTACAATCATTGAATTTACTACCAAATAAGGAATGGATGACATACCTTTAGATATCTCTTCCTTATATCTTTGTTGTCCCTCCTTCGCTCCAGTGCTCTCGTGAGATCAAATCTGCAATGACACAAACCAACCAAAGTGAAAGCAACAATAGTAGATTCAATGAAAACCTAAACATGTGATCAAGGAGTCATGTAATAAAATGCTAATGATTTTATGGGAAAGAAGCATGTCACTGTATTATATTAAGTAAAAGCGGAAGATACAACCAAACTGCCTTGATGTCGTAGGTTCCCTTTCAGTGATCCTTTGTTCCAACACACACATACACTTGCTCTGAATTTGTATGAATATGGTCTACAAAAGCTTGATGGACAAATGGAGACCTCAAGCATCAGTTGCAACAGGATTCTTCACACAATCTTCAGCCTATTCTTTCAGCAATTCCTTGCTCAATATTGCTTAAACTTTTCCATGAGAAACCTATCATTATATAGGAGAAGGATAAGTGGTTAAAGAGATGAGGATGATCCCACCAAATTAGAGAAGTCAGTAGGATCACAATCATACAGACGCCACCTCACATTCTAGAAGATCCTCCTTCTAGAAACTTCGTGAACTTCTTCCTTTCTTTAGCTTTCAAACACCACTGCACCCTGCCTATATAGCAGCTTGTGGAAACCCCACGAGCCAGGTATAGAGCAACATGTGGAAATCAATAATTTCTACACTATGTATTACTCCTAGCCTACGGACTCCTTCTAAAAAAAGGCCTTGTAGAGGAAGAAATTAGTTATTTTTCTCATGCAAAAGATCCTTTTGAGAGCCTGAACACATGCTTGTAGAATCATCATCAGGGCGACCAAAATAATGTGTAACAATAGCATTCGAGATTGAGAAGCTATGTTTAGGGCCTAAGGCTCAAGTGGTTTCCTCCCCTAACCATGGTGCTTGAGATCAAGAAGTTTTATTTAGGATTTAGGTCCCTTGTTTCCCCTCTTACATTGTTTAGGGATCAAGACCCATTTCCACTACATTAAACTTACTCATGGAACCCATATCCCACTCTGATGCTAATGAACCCCAACCATGGCCCCAAAAACCATTATTGGTGTGGGCCCAAGACACATTCTTATCTAAGGTTTGTGTTGTGGCTTAATGATGGTGCACATATCCCTTCAATAGGCCAAAGATACCCTATAAGGGTCCCATGTGATGGTTCAAGGATTCATGCATAACATTATATATCCTAAGAAGCTTTGTGGGTTGTAAATGTTTTTCACAATGCTTAAGCATGTAAAGCTTCATTTATGGAGCACGACTCTTGTTACCTCCCTTATGCTTGGTTAGACCTTGATACTTATTCAAGTTGAGTTCTTGAGCTCAAGAAATTTCAATTAGTTCTTAAGGTTGTTATTTCTCGCCTAACCATGTTTTCTCCTTGACACCCATTTTCTAGTGCACAAAAATTAGCCATAATGTTTGCATCCCTCTTTAAGGCCTGCAAAAATGGTATTGACATGATTTATCCCTGTAAAAGGATATATAGGATATATTACTGATTAGAATGCTTCACATACACACAAAAATATCTTCACATACACACAAAAATATCTTCTTACCCTTATGTGATGTAAATTTGTTTGTTTGCTTGTTTTTAAATGTTGTGCCCAACTATATATTGTATTACACACTCATCATAAACTTTTTATGAATCTCCCTCAATGAAGGATCAAATATATGAAACTCTACATAGAGATATTATTCGTTGCTTTATTTTTTTAAATATTATTTGAATTCTTCGTAAATTTATAGATTTGTACAAAGTTCATTAAACTTATTATGAAATAATAACTTTTTGAGGCAATATAGACCATCATATTGTGTGATTATTAGTGTCTTTGTAGTTGTTGCTTATATATGAGTCAAAATGTAACATCTATGCAAAGTAAGTTATATACATTTTTTTATTGAGATATAATAATTATAATAAATTTACATGTTAATGTTTAATAAGTATGTATTGGTGTATATTCAAGTCAAAGTAAGTTATATACATATTTTTATTGAGATATAATAATTATAATAAATTAACATGTTAATGTTTAACAAGTATGTATTTGTGTATATTCAAGTCCATAAATGTCAATGAAAGTATACAAATATTGTTTGTTTCCATAGAATTATGGATCAGAACATATTGTGAATGAAAGTATACAAATATTGTTTGTTTTCATAGAATTATGGATCAGAACATATTGTGTGTTTTCATTAAATTTTTGTTCTTTATGTATGTATTTTATATTCTAAACATATGAAATATATTAGGAAATATACCACTTGAACAATTATTATTTAGAATAAAAAAAAATACATATTTAATTGTATGTCAATTAAGTTATTTTAAGTGATTGTTTTATGGAATTACATTGAATTTTGAGATAATTGTATTTGTAAGTGATTGTTTTATGGAATTACATTGAATTTTGAGATAATTGTATTTGTAAGTGATTGTTTTATGGAAATATATTGAATTTTGACATAATTGTAGTAAATGATTAAATTAAGTAATTGCTATTATTTAGAGTAAAAAAAGTATATATTAAATTGTATGTCAATTATGTTACTTAAGCGATTGTTTTATGGAAACCATTGAATTTTGAGATAATTGTAGTAATTGATTAAATTAAGTAATTGTTGTAATGTTGTAAAATCTTTACTTTTAAATTTAGTTTATTTTGAATTACATATTTAATAATATGCTATTAAAACTATATTTATTTCAAGTTATAATTTATTTATTTTTAATTATTCACATTATTTGTATTATTTTAAAGGAAATTGTACAAGGATTGTGTTGTTGGTTTGTCACTTGGGAAACTAGACCAACAACAATATAGCAGGTCACTTCAAAAAATGACAAAAATTATGAAGAGAGAAAAGTCTGATATAGTTATGTCTATCATACTGGTAACTAAAAGGAGGTGGGGCTAGAGTTCATAGTCCTTTAATGCTAGAAGAAATGAATCTAGTTTGAAAAACATGAGAAAATTAAACTAAAGGAGGATGGTCATCCTCCACAGGAGCCTAGGGCTGAGGATAGTCCATCTTGGTGAAGTCCAGACCAACTACTTTCTTGGATAACAAATTGAGCTTGTGATCCATGAGCTTTGCCTAGAGCTACATGTCCAACTTGAGGAGGATTTCCTGAAGTGATTCATGCCTTTCAACTGGAACTTTGTCCATTAGCATTTTCAGATGTTAGTAGAGATCAATGGTTATGAATTATTGGGATTGTGTAGAGTGAAGATCAGGGACCCAAGGATGAATGTTATCTGTGACCTTATTAGAGATGAAATGTCTATGTGACCTTATTAGAGATGAAATGTCTATAACCCACATCCACTTCAACAAGGTCAATTTCTCCTTAAATTTTAGGAGGAGTGTGTGCATGATAGTTGGCAGTTAAACCTAGTTAAACCTTCCACCGCATAGATTTATCTAGAAGCCAAAACTCTTTGACGACCACCCTTAGAGCGACGATGAGACAAGTGGTTCATCGGGTGAGCACGATGGGACAAGTGGTTGTGCACCTTGGGGGGTGCCCCCTTCCCTCGATACCACCCCGGAAAATTCAGAATTCTTGTTACAACAGTAGTTTTTATATACATTAAAAATTGATTTCGAATTTATTGATTTTTTTCTTTTCTCAGATTATTTTTAATTAAACAAATCAACATCAAGGATTCATAAACAAAAGTAAGGACTTATCGCTTAGTAGCTATTCCTCTGGTTGGAAAATAAAACTATTTTTTCAATATTTAAATTGAATTGATCATTTGTTTCCTAGTTTAAACATACCGACGTGACAAAATTACAGGAAGTTTCCACATATTTTTGAGAGGTAAAAAATAATTAAAAAACAAAACTTAGAAGTGTGACATTTTCCCTTAACGGTGTGTACCTCGGCAATTTAATTTATTTTTATGTTTTGTGATTTTAGAGTAATCTCATAGTTATGAGTAAATACGAATCTTTTAGATTCGAATCTCTTATGCGTCATGAAATTTGGAGATGATGCACAAATATTAAGATTTTATATCGCTGGGGCCTTCGGCGAACATTGATCTGTGACCATTATTAATTATAACACAATACCAATTATTGAAAAACAGGCCAAAGGTCAAGGACAACACTATCAAAATTTATTGTACCACTTGGAAACAAACAAGTCAATATTGAATATGTTGACAGGAAAAAAAGTGTCTTTGAATTTTAAGTGCTCATCAATTTAATAGTAGAAAGGTCAACAAACAAAATAAGGTTTATTTTCTAGGTGTGAGTTGTTGGCCTCATAACTAACTTATAAATAAAACTATGTCTAACAAATTATTAATATACAATACAAAACTTAATAGATTTATTAATTAGAATATCTTTTATAATAACGGTTACATTATAATGAATGTCGAAATTTGGCGTTTACTTTTAATTGTCAAAAAAAATTTGAGGAAGTGAAATTAAGAAATCAAAAACATATTTTAACTATAAAAACTTAAAACTAATATTAAAATTTTGATATAAATTTTATATTATTAAATAAAAAATAATGGGATGTTTCATAACTCTTTGGGGGAGGGGGTTGTTTGCTTTGAGACATTACTCATTGGTGATAGTTTCTCCCTAATCTCTTTGCACTTACAAATTGCTTATTAAGAGATAAAATTCTCTTTGGTCCATTATCTTACAGATATCGTTCATTAAGATCTATATATGGATTATAGAATTCTAAATAAACTTTGTCTGCATACTGTTTATAGGTGGTGCAATATCCTTTTCTTCTCCATTCTTCGGTGTTAAGAATTGGATTGATAAGCCCATCTTTCAAAGATATTTACCTGAACCGCTTCACTTGCCTACTACCATTTGGACTATTTTGACCAGTACTTGAATTTATCTCGTTAAGAAATAAGCAAGAGCATTGTTTTTGCTTCTATATATTCAAACTTAATATCAAAGTTTCTTAACCATAAATTCCATCTGATCAACCTATTGTTTCTTATATCCCTGGTATTCTTAGAAGCAGGAAACCCATGCATGTTTCTCAAATCAGATCTTAGGGTGAATTCTTCATAAACAACAAAGATAAGAGAACTTTTAATATTGTTGATGGTAGTCAAAATCTCGTTATGAGTGGAATGATAATTTAATTTAGCTCCACTTATAAATTATCCATATGAAAATCTACAAATTTCTTAAAATCCTTGGGGATTTAACTATGTCAACACGGCTCCCTGATGCTCACCACTTACACTTTTTTTTTTCAACTGCTACACTAGGTTGCAAACCTGAATAGGAAAAAAGGATGTTGAACCTGATGCACTCTACAACTATTCTGAGTTTAGATTTTGGTATAGTTCTGACGACATGCAGACATAATTGTTTTTCAGATACAATAACTCCGTAGGAGAATGGTGGCACCCTCTCAGCTGCATACAAATTCACGATCCTTTAAGGGCATGGTCATGCGACAACCAACACTCACCCAACCCTTGAATGGAAAGGGGGTGTAGGGAATGGGCCAACCAATGTATTGGATGTACAGATGGATGAAGCTACTGAAAAAACAACAACTAATAAACTCAAGAATGGCTTCCTAGATAAGACGAAGGAAAATCCCAAATATGAGGTAACATCACCAAATGTGGGTAACTATATACAATACATCAGGGATCAAATAATCATTGGTAAATTCATGGGAGTCTAGCAATATGAAAAATCCCTAATAAGATGGGTCAATACTAGATGGAAAATGAAAGGGAAGATATATCTTAGGTTGGGATCCAAAGTATTTTTACAACAATATTCATTTTTATTGAAGATAGAGAGTGCATATTTGCAGGACCCTACTTCTTTAACTTGACGAGGCTTCACCTTCTTTACTAGACAAAACGCTTGGAAAAAGAAAACTTCATAGAGGTCCCCATCTAGATCACGATGTACTCTCTACCTCAGGAATTCTAGGAACTAAAGACTCTAGAGGGAATTGGTAACATTCTAGGCTCCTTCGTCAAGGTCTCGTAGGTAACCAAAATGGGGAGCTACACCTCATATGCTCAAATCTGAGCGTATATGAATGTAACATGTGATCTACCCAAATCCATCAATAAGTTCTTCTAGGATGTTGAATGGATTTAGACTTTGGATTATGAGAACATTCCATTTAGATGCAAGAAATTCCATGAACGTGATCATCTATTCCAAGACTACCCACTCAATGCTTAGAAAAATACAGACATGGGTAAGGAAACGAAGGCTTTACCAAGGTGCCTAGTAAAAGGAAACCTGTCAGGAAAAACCCTAACCCATAACCTCATAAGACTAGTGCCAACAAAAAAAAATAGTTTTGAAGCCTTAGCCAGTGAGGAAGAAGGCCCGCCACAACCTACAACCTACAACGATGCCAATAGAAGATGTTAAGAGATAGTATATTAATGTAATGACTCATAACTTTGATCCACAAGAATCCAACATTCCAAAATAGGACATGGAATCAATAGAAGAGGAATCTCATTATTTTGTGAAATATCCACCCCAAACAAGAGAGGATGTTGAAATGTTGGAGATTGGCATTCCAATGCTTATTGTTGAGCGTGGGGCATCTCATTTGGAAGATATTCAATTTCCATAACTATAGTACTACAAAAAAGAAATAACAAGAAAAAAATAAAGTAGGTAAGGCACTCTCAAACCCCAACCAAGTTGAAGGATTAGGTATTCGAAGTTCTCTCAAAGCTCAAAAAAAATTAGTTGTTGAGGAGAAGAAGAGAGGACACAAGTATAAAAAATATATATATAAGAAGAGGGAGCACTCCTAGTTGACTCAGGACAAGCCATCATATTGACAGATAAATATCTTTCCTCACACCCCAAGCTTCAAAATGATTATCATTTCATGGAACATAAGGGGTCTCAACGTACCAAGAAAAAACCATATGTTGAAGATAAGAATATCTAGGAGAAACCTACTATTATTATCCTTCATGAAACCAAATGTAATAAGGAGATGGTCATCACCATTGCAAAAACATGTTGGAATTATTGTAAGGGTATAATAGTCCTATCCATAGGTTTTTTTGGAGGCTTAATGGAAATTCTATGGGACCTAGATCTAATCAACTTGACAAACAAAGTGGAATCGACCAACCTTCTCTCTCCAGACTTCGTATTTATGAATTCTCATCTTCAAATAACTATTACTAATGTTTATGGTCCCACCAACCCCACTCTTAAACTTTATTTCCTTGAATCCCTCAAAGCCTTGGGATAACTCACCCTAGAGAAGTGTTGGTTAGTGGGTGGTGATTTCAACATGTTCACATATCTTTGAGAAAAGAAAGGGAGGTTAAGAAATATTGATGCCAATAATTTATCCTTCAAGAGATTCATAAATGAGATCAAACTCATTGACATCCAAATTGGAAATGGATGCCACGCTTGGACTAACAAACATGAAGTTGAGCTTCAAATTGTTGTGTGGCGTGATTGCTTCATCATGACATAAAAATTGTTCCAAGCCCTGATACCACTCGAAGCTACCATTTTTCCATATGTGGGCTCGAACCACTATCCCATCAAACTCTCTTTGAACCGCTCACTTTCTCCAAAGCTAAGGCCCTTTAGATTCAAAATATTCTGGATGGACCATCTACATTTTCTAACAAATATGAAGACTTGGTGGTCATCATCAATCCCCAATGAAGGTCCAATTATGTGCCAATTCCAACAACGATTGAAGGATGTCTAACAAAATTAAAAATATAACATAGAGGTGTTCGAAAACATATTATTTGAGAAAGAAAAGATCAAAAAATAAATGGAGGCTCTTCAAGCCAATATCATTTGAAATGGGTGCACTGTTGAACATGAATCACAAGAGGTACATATTAGACAAGAAATCACCATCATAGAAAATAAAGAGGAAACACTATGGAAGAAGAAATCAAGGATTCGTTGGCTCAAAGAAGAAGACATAAATTCTAAGTTCTTTCACAAATTGATGCTCAATAGAAGGAACCATAATAGAATTTCCAGTCTAAAATATACAATAGGTCAGCGACTCGAGAAGTATGAAGACAATGTGAAGGATATAAAATATCATTTCATCCAAATCCCAATTGAGCCAACAATGGAAAGGCAGGTGGCCAATGATTTGATTCTAACCTCGATGTCCCCTCTTGTTTCTCCTGAGCATAACCAAATCCTTCTTAGAACTATCTCTTTTGAGGAAGTGAGAGCAATGGTAAACTCTATGGAAACAAGTAAATCCCTAGGACCAGATGGATTCATGGTAGAATTCTTTCAAAATCATTGGTTGATTATTAGAGAGGATTTATGGAGGGTTGTGGAGGAATCTAGAATCTTCAGCAAAATTCTACATGATTTTTATTCTTATTTCATTACTCTTATCCTGAAAGAACCTAACCCCGAAATTGTATACAAATTCAGGCCCATTTCCTTATGTAATGCAATTTACAAAATTATCTCAAAAATCATAGCGAACAAACTTAAGCCTATTATGCACAAAATCATTTCCCAAGAGTAGTGAGGATATGTGGAGGGCTGCCAGATACTTGATGGTATCATTGCTTCCCATGAAACTATCCATTCTATGAAAATTAACAAAAACCCTGGTATTCTCATAAAATTGGATATGTCCAAAGTGTATAATAGACTTAATTGAATCTTCTTGGACCAACTTCTAAGAGCATTTTGATTTTGTCCTACACTGGTTTCTTGGGTTCAAAATCTCATTTCTATTTCCTTCTTTTCCATCTTGGTCAATGGATCTCCCATTAACACCTTCAACCCCTCCAGAGGCATCAAACAAGGAGACCACTCTCCCCCTTCTTATTTATTCTTGATGCAGAAGGCCTGGGGAGGTCCTTAAAATCAACCATTAATGAATGCTCTCTTAAAGGAATAAAAATTCACCCCAATATTCACCCTCTTTCCCACCTTCAATTGGTTGATGATACATTTCTTTCAGGTTGTCATATTGTTAAATAAGTTGTTTCCTTTAAAAACGTTATTGACTTGTTCATGTTGGCCTTTGGGGCCCTCACAAACTAGAGAAAATATCTCATATTTTTCTTCAATACACCCTTGTTTTTTTAGCACCATATTTCCAAATTCCTCGAATTCCAAAGGGGCTCCCTTCCTTCAAAATATCTAGGAGCTCCCTTGCTGGAAAATGCTCTCAAAAAATATTCTTAGTAATATATCCTATATAGACTATAACACAAGATATCTAGCTAGACTTTTCACTCTCTTACACTCCCAGGAAAATCACCCTTATCAAATATGTTCTACAATGCATGTCACTTTACCTATTTTTCGTCCTAGCTTCCTCTTCTGAAGTTCTCAAATCCATTTGTTCTCTTCAAAGGGCCTTCCTTCTTTTTTTTTTTTTTTTTTTTTTTTT
>ML806124.1:22801-46955 GCA_009831015.1 Picea engelmannii
GGGACACCATCTTCCTGCCAAAGCACAATGGAGTACTTGGTATCAAAGATCCCATGATAATGGGTAAAGCACTATCAACAAAAACTTGGTGGCACTGGAACAAAAATATGGAAGATCTATGGAGTAATATTTGGAAAGAAAAGTATGCCCAACAAACCCCTAAGGAAGAGATAATTAGACTAAATGAGACTGGAACATGATCACTCATCTGGAAAAGTGTGTGGGCCAATAAAGGGATGGTGCAACAACACTCTTTGTGGGAAATTAGATTAGGAAAATAAGTCTTGTTTTGGGAATACACATGGAAGCAAGAACTCAAATTCCTCAACATTTCTCAACTGCAACAAATCCAAATTAAACTAAAGGAACCATAATGGCATAGAGACAAGAAATACTAGCATATACTAGACCATTAAACACACGAGACCTATAGAAATTGGATCTCTAGCACTAACTTCCCCTACAACTATCCCATGTGGAAACATCATTAATGGACTCACATATCAAAGAAATAAAAATCAATATTCTTGAAGGTAAGGACATTCTTCGATGGGGTTTGGAAGATCATGGAAAATTTACTATGAAACATGCATATGATATAGAAGCCAAACACCCTATCTTAGACTTCATATTCATATGGAAAATAGTTTGGAACTTGGAGTTATGGGCTAAAATCTCATCCTTCCTCTCGCACTTTCTTAAACGGAAAAACAATCACATGGGATCATCTCATTTCTAGGGTCTTCGCAGGTCCCTCAGTTTTTTCTATGTGTGGAAATCATGAGGAAAAAATTGAGCATCTCTTTAATATCTATTTGGAGGCCAATAAAATATGGGATAAAGGAGCAATGATATTCAAACAATCAAACAAAAACAGGGGTAGCATCCAATTGAATATAGAAAAATGGAGACAAATCCCCTTTAATAACCCTATCCTAAATTAGGCATGGCACATTTTTGCAGGCCACCTCCTTTGGGATATCTATAAAGAATGCAACAGATTAATTTTCAAGCAACGGTACATAAAAGAAGATGGCACTTGGCACAAAATAAAAAAATTTAATTAGGGAATCCATTGGATCCTCTTCATTTCAGATTGAGGAAAAAAATGTACAAGATCAAGAACTTCCCATTTACAAGAATAATAGTTCAAACCAATGCCACAAGTTTTATCTTGGTCTGTAAGGAAACATACACCATCCCCCGATGTTTGGACTAGACCCCCTGTCGAGTGCATCAAGATGAATTTTAATGGTGCATCCAAATGGAATCCTTGCCTTGCTAGTTAAGGGGGAGTTTTTAGATATTCATAAGAAACAATACTTGTTTTGTTTGTTGACTACCTTGGGTGCAACACCAACAACACTGTAGAGATGGATGGTCTAATTAAGGGCCTCTCCCTAGCCACTCGATTAAACTACAAAAATTTGATCATGGAAGGTGACTCGACGATTATCATTCATATCCTTATAGGACTCTTTTGTGGATCAAATCTGGATAAAGTCTCTACCAATTAGAGGCTCTCCTCCAAATTCTCCTTTGTAGCATCACTACTTCATCATTTTACCAATATCTCTCCATATCATGTCCATTGAAATGCTAACAGACTAGAAAATAGATTGGGAAATGTTGGGGTGGATTCCCTGGATCCAACAATATCTTGGGATACCATGATGTGAGACCAATTGTATGTATACTATGTTACACTCAATTAATTTGACAACAATCCCCCGGATTGGTTGGTCGAGGTGGCAAATGATTCCTCCACCACATGGAGGGTGGAGGATTTTTTATGAGCCCATTTCTAGACACTTCCTTGTGTGAGCGTGAAATATGTACCTATAAGTTATGGCGATTCATGGGAGTGTACTCTTTACTTAAGGCAAGATGAGGAGCTTGATGGTTTTGAGCGAGTAGGGTGAAGAGGGGCATATGAATTATTATCGTAGAATTAGAATTTGACATGGGCTACGAGTGTCTGAGAAGAAGGACCAAGAGAAGGTGACGATGATAGATGGTTTAGGGAATTTTAAAAGCTAGAGCTCCAATTAGGTCACAACATATGAAGGCTTTGTAACTATTCAGTTGTAGGATTGGTGCCATGGATAGAAAAATAGGATAGTTGCTACCTCTTCCTCTCTGGATTTGATCTTCACTCATAGGTGTTGGTTGGTGGGTGAAACCCTAAAACTTGCATAGAGAACCTAGCTAGATAAATTCACACAAATCTTGCAAAAGAAACAGATAGAGAAGTAAGAATGAGAGAAATGAATGATTGAATTGTATTACATTACATTAATGGTAGGATGAATAATACACCCAATATATAGCCCAATGGCTAAGTGAATGTGTCATATATAGCGACATGGCTAAGTGAATGCATTATATATAGGATCTAGAGTGATATGAAGCGACATATCAGTGATCAAGAATGATCTAAACACTCACTACCAAAAACCAGATTTATCTTCCACCTAGTCTAAGTCAGATGCCAGAACCATGTAGCAATGCATGGGCATCACTTGTTTTGTCACTATGAGCGCATGAGGTGGCTCCTCAAACTAGGATCTCGTCCTCCTCAAATCCACAGGATCATTTGCAAGATAATCTACTATCGATAGGATGGACTATTCCCACTTGGGCATCTGATGTGGCTCATCATTTGCATGCTCAATATATTCTGAATCTGATTTGGAAATCAGATACGAACTAGAGGATACATCATCTCGAATGTCTGGAACAAGAGGATGTGAAAACGTCTCTATGTGTGGCTCCTGAGATTCATGTTTTTCCAGTGGATTTTATTCTGGATTTTTCTTGTCAATATCCTACATGCATTCTTCACGATCTTCCTTATTCCTGAATATGACATCCAATTTGGTCCATACTTCATCTAGAGTTGAGAATCATTCATCATGAAGTAGTGATTGTATTTCAAAAGAAACAAACATGGAGATAAGTCCAAAATCCACATCTTATCTATTGAGAAAATCATTTTTCTCATCGGTAGAATCAATCTCTTCTTTTGTCGCCATGGTTATTCGATATAAGCCTCTACTTTCGAGAAGAAATAGAATCTTTGGATTCCACTCAAAATAATTGTATGGTGTGAGAAGAATTGTTGGTGAAATATCCATTCTATCTAATTGCGTATTTCTCCTGATGTCGCAAATAAGTACTTGTGCGCCTTGATCCTAGCAACTTGTGTTCCATGCTCCTAGAAAACTATGGGCTTTGATACCATGTGAATATTTTGAAAGAATAACATCACAAGATTTGATACCATGTGAATATTTTGAAAGAATAATATCACAAGATTTGATACCATGTGAAGTAAATCAATGTTTCTCTTCACAAGCTCTTATACCATGTGAAGGAAATAAGTGTTTATCTTCACAAGATCCGATACCATGTGAAGGAAATAAGTGTTTCTCTTCACAAGCTCTAATACCATGTGAAGGAAATCAATGTTTCTCTTCACAAGCTCTGATATCATGTGAATTTTGGGTGTAACCCTGAAACCTAGATAGAGAACCTAGCTATATAAATTCACACAAATCTTGCAAAAGAAACACATAGAGAGAAGCAAGAATGAGAGAAAATAATGAATAAATTGCATTACATTACATTAATGTTAGGATGAATAATACACCGTATATATAGCCAAATGGCTAAGTGAATGTGCCATATATAGATGGATGGTTAATTTAATGTAGTATATATAGGATCTAGAGCAATCTAAAGTGCCATAGTACTGATCAAGAGTGATATAAGAACTCACTAGTAGAAACCAGAGTTATCTTCCACCTAGTTTAAGTCAATTGTCAATGCAATCATCAGTTAACTGAGTCACACATGTGTAGGTGAGAGAAAATCATGCATGCATGATATATGCACCCTCCTAGCCTCATGCATGTGATATGTGCCCTCCTGGTGATAAAACCAAAGTGAAATGCATGCATGATTTGTCCTCCACTAGTCTAACTGAAGTCAAACTGAACAGGAGAAGCACCCCTATTTTTTAGGAAGCGCCCTACTTTTTAGGAAAATAAAAATAGGAGACCCTCACAATGACTAGAAAACTTAGGAAAAATTTAATAGGTGAGTGTGTAATATTTCCAACACTGGGTTTGGAAGAGTGGAGGATTACCTGGCTTCTCACTTTATCCTGCCTACTCAAACCTCTGATTTGGTCTTTTTGGTGGTTTCATGGGTCATGTATTATGTCTACATAGGGTGGTTATCTATGAATTCAGGGTGGAATGGAACATTGATAGTGAAACTATGGACCTATGTATCCAAGATGGAGAAATCATCCAAGCCGAAGATTCCTGAACACAGTCGATGGGTGTCATGTGTTGATTTTCCAGCGGATTCAACCCTTGGTATGCACTACTACCAGGTTGATATTTTACCACTCTACTCAACACCCAACAATTAGCTCAAAATAAATCACTTTACTAAAATCACATTTGAGTAATCAACTAAACATGCAGTGGAAACATAAACAAGGAAACCAAATCAAGCACATAAGAACACCAAGATTTTTGGGTATAAACCCAAGGAAAACCCTAGAAGGAAAACCAGTCCAATGATACTTTTATTAAGGTCAAATCAGGGATCCCGTAATAGGGAAAAATTCCCACTGAAAGAATTATACACTGCAGACAAACTTGGAAACTCCGGTGCTACTATACAACCTGTTCTGGAACACTTCTCGAGGCATACACGATTCACCCTCTTGTGATCCATGTATATACATGATTCAATCCACTGTGAATCACATATATGTGTAAAAATTTTGTATGGCATACTCCATATGTGCTAGCGGGAAACCCCCCCCCCCCCTATGACTACACCAGGGTTCAAAATGTAGGTAGATCGATTAACCATATAAAAGTCAATTAATTCTCTAAACTACCCCAAACATACCAAAACTGATATGAAGAAAACAAGGAAAAGGAGATCGGGTAACTATGCCTCGAATCCCACGTCTGGTGATGACCTCCTCACGCTTGGAAGTTTCGTTGAATGCACGCCTCCTCCCAGGGCTGACCTACATCCAAAGATTGAAAAATAGGAAACGACAAGCATGTTATTCCATATACAAGTTAGGGTTAGATGTTAGAATGTCAAAAACATAAATCAATAAGAGAATTTAAGACACCATCATTTGGGACAGGAAAAATAATTCTTTTATTAATAACACAATGATTATACATTTACAATCAAAGTCGACTACCGTTCGCAAACCTAGTCTGGGCTCCTCTTCACCAAGCTCAAAGTGCAACTTTGTATAATATTCTCCTAACCTTATGATCTCTTCTTAGGAAGTGAATGGGTTTTGATGGAGGAAGAAGGGGCTAATGAGGGAATGTTGAGGAAATTCTCAGAAAAGGGATGCAATAACTTGGGCAAGGAGGGGAAGTGAAATCGAGAAAAGTTTCATTGTTCTTATGTCTAGATATGAAATGGGACCCCAACACCTCCTTTTATATGCCAAAAGGATGGTTATTCGGTTGGGTGATGGGCTATAGCCGGTGGATTAGTTGGGAAACCTCCAATAGCCCATCAATTTCAACGAATTCCTTGCAAATTTTTATTTTTTGCAACTTTTGCAAGTATACGCAGGCTGTAATGGTGCAACATGCATATGTATGCGATTTGTAGTGGTGCAACAAGCATATGTACATGGGCAGTAATGGTGCAGGGCACGTACATCTTAAAAAAATGGATTTTTAAGAAGAGAAACTCAGCAGTGCTTTGGCAAAAAATGCAAGTAAGAGGGTCAAGGCCATGTATGCATGTGTAGAGAAATTTAGGGTTATAATAGATGCCCCCTAATGTGTGAGGTCAAAAAATCATCTGATGGCAGAAATACATTACAAAATCTTCACCAATGTACGAAATGAGTGAGCCCGGGACCAGAGTTCGGGAGGTGCCATCTGCAAAATAACAATTGTCTCTCTGAGGCAGGCATACCCATGCTCCGGATGAAATAAATCATGGATTTCAATCAAATACACTGCATATCCATGTCATATAACTATATAAAGTGTATCCGCGAGCAATACACAACAGATATACATCTCAAAATCAAAGATATACAAGTATAGTATCCATATTCAAGAAGCCAATAATGCCCGATGGCTGGAGATGAGGTTTTATAGCTTGAGAAGCAACTTCAAGATCTTCAAAACTCAGATAGGAGCACAATGTGAGTGTATGAATTCACTACATAGAGGTCTTCAACGGCTCATCGGGAAAAGACAATAGGATCTCGATGATTAGGAAGAGAACTTCGTCGATTTTAAATCAGGACTTGACTGGACTTTCGAGATGGATGACTCATGAGGTCAAGAGACAAACTACAGAAAGGTAAACTCGGGTTGGGTGAAACTTCCCTTGGAAAAAAGAACGAAAGATGATCAAACTCAGGGAGCATGACATTGACATAAGTTCACGATGCAGGAGGCAACACAAACTCTCCATGTGTTTGGACGAGTAACCAAATGGAGGAGGACATAGCTCTATGTAGTGAGAACAAATTCCTAAGGTCATACTAGATCCCAATGCTTGATGAACAAACGAAAGGATGTGCTTTGTCCAAGGGTGACTCATTGTGCTGCAAAAAAAAATACATATTTCTTGTCCCCTATTTTTGGGTTTTTTTAATTTTTTTGTCTTTTTCAATTTTTTAAAGAGCTTGAAAAAGAATAAAATAATGCTACGTTACAAAGGAGGAACGAGTGTCACAAGCAAGTATACTAGTTCTAGGCACAAGGAACACACTAATTCTCAGAGAAAGGAGACATGTGCAGGAAAAGAGCACTCGGGGAAAATTCCTCCATGGGTCAAGGTGTCAAGTCGCAGAGGCAAAGTGCTACAAGACTTGCGTATAAGGCATGATTCAAAGGTTAAGTTGAGAGCAACATGGAGCTGACATTAGGCCAAAGACACAGAGATGAAAATGCGATTAGAAAGACACAATGAAACCCCCTTTAATGTAATTTTAATGAGCTCATAGAAGGTAATCTCGGTGGTTTTTTCATGTTCAGAGAGTCTGAAAAAACGTAAAATAAGACTCTAGGGAGTACCTTTTTCGGAGATAGTCTAGTCGGTTCGAAAAAGGGGTAAAATGGCACCAAAAAGACATCTATTCAAAACCATTTTAACGAGTGTGACAAAGAAAATATCACTCGACAATCTTTTCAATTTTAAGGAGTCTGAAAAGAGCTTAACTATGGACTCACTTCCTTTTTCTGAATTTAGTCCCCTTAGCTCAAAAAAGTATAAAAGTGCCTGAGGAGAACTCTCCCGACGAGAAGAATCTCTCAAGGCATACATTTTTCCTCTATAATCTACATGCCAGAAAAAGGGGTAAATTCATGCCAGTAGATGTTCTTCTGGACCAATTTAACGAGTGTGAAGGAACAAGGTAACTCAACGATCTTTTCAATTTTAGGGAGTTTGAAAAGAGCTTAACTATGGACTCCGTGGGGATTCCTTTTTCATAAGTAATCTCCAAGGCCCGAAAAAGGATTAAACTTATACCTGAGAATACTCTTCTAGCGAACCGAAGTTCCTAGAGTATACCTTTGTTTGTAAAATTGACCATCCGGACCGAAAAAGGGGTAAACTACCGCCGGACAGACGTGCCTTTAGATTTGAGTTTGGCGAGTGTGAAGGGAAACAAGATCGCTTGGCAATATTTTCATGTTTAGAGAGTCTGAAAAGGGCTTAAAGAAGACTCCAGAAGGTTTCCTTTCTCATTTAATCTAGACAAGATCAAAAAGAATAAATGCAGTCTCGTCGGATGTTGCTTTTGGATTTCAAAGTGAGCTTGAAAGAAAAAAAAGCGTGCTCATTTTTGGGAGTCCTAAGGGTGAGCCCAACAATGATGGTGAATCAGACAAATGAGGCTCAATCTCGTAATCATGAGAGGACTAAAAAGGACTCCCGAGCCTATAGTCATTATAGACAACATGGACGCCAAAATGCCACAATGATCTATCTAAGGCATCCATGTAAAGGTAGGTTGTACCACCTAATCACGACACTTCTAGAGAAAAAATGAAGGTTCTATGTCACACTTCAGTGGGATCGATCCTATGGCAAAGAGGAAAACACAACAAGATGCAGAAAGTGGAAGGGAAATCCTAACTTATATGCAAAAAGTTGGAAAAACGACTTTTACCAAAGGACCTTTAAAGTGACCCATCTCCCAAAAAGTTACCAAACTAAAAGAAAAAGTTTATTGTAACATCCAATAAGAAACTCAGGAACGGAATTAAATGATTTCCAATCCAGAAACAACAACAAAGGGGGTCAAAAAAGTGGCAAAAAGGGCCAAAAAAATCTATAAATAGAAGCTAACAACTCATTTTTATCATTTCATTTTGAAAATTGACCAAGAGGAGAAAAATACCCTTTGCTAAAGAAGTTGATTCCATGAGCTTTAGAGGATGAAACGAACTTCCGCTTGGACCAAGTAAGTACAAATGTATCCCTCCTGCATTTGAATTCCTTCTTTATGCATTTGTTTTTGTTTTTTGGGGGGCGTGCTCTCTTAAAAAGAGAGGCCCTGCATGTACGCGAGCTATCTAAGGACAACCCGCGTATGTACTTAGGAAGAAAACACTATGCCTGTGTACATACAAGACTGTGGCCAAAAAATCCTGCGTACACCCTCAAAAGATTGAAAAAAAATTAAGATGCAAGAGCTAACTCCCTTTTATCTGCCATGGAACATGATGTATGTCCATTGGAGGGAGAGGGAACACGAGGACATTGATATATTGGTCGATGAGGACCCTGTTGCGATTGCCGCATTGAAACAATGTGGGTTGTGGAACTTCTTCCGGTGTCCTTTTATGAGGGCATAACCCAGGCTGTTGAATACCCTGGTTGACTACTGGCATCCAGATGCAGAGGCATTCATGATAGAGGGGAAGTCGTTGACTCCAACGACTAAGGATATTTACTTCTTGAATGGCCTATCAAGGAGAGGGGAACCAATCAATCTGTGGACATTTCCCCCTGGGCCTTTCAACATTGAGGACTACATCAGGATGTATTGTGAGGTTGACACTGAGAAGGTAGGTTCTCAAGTGCCAATTCACAAGATCACCAGTTTAACACTTAGAGTGATCTTACTACTTATTGGGTGGACTACTGGATTCACGGCTCTTCACCAGGCTTCTCGAGTGCACATGAATTGTGTTATTCAGTTCCAGGAGGCACATATATACGACTAGAGTACGACCATGCTCACATGCATGAAGAGGCAGTTGACAGAGTGTCGAGAGCGCATCAACAAGATATTTGGGTTTGGCACTATCCTTTGCTCGCTCTTCTTCTTCGAGAGTGCCTAGTATGAGTCCCATAGAGACTGTATGGGGGCATGTGGCCTCCTTCCCGTCGATATGCAGATGGGAAACACTGCTACCACGTCAAGGGGGAGGGAGGACCATAGATTCCTTTGATGACAAATTCTTTGACTGGTGGGCACAGAAGATTCCAGCGATAGAGGACTACCCCTATGTTGGAATCAACTTTTTCAAGGATCCGGATATGCTCGTGCCTCCCTAAGAGGAGCGAGAAAAGATAGGTAACATGTTTTTTAAAGTTATTTAATTTTTAATTGTTTTTATATATATCATTTTTATATGTATCAAAGTGTTGGATTTTTGTATCTATTATGTACATATGTGGGACCGGTGCGCCCGACGAACTTCATGAGGAATCGACGATGACCTTGACTAGAGGTGGGACCAGTAGCTTCCGGTGGAACAACAACCACTGGTAGCGTACCTCTCTCCATATCTAGCATAGCAAGAAGAAAGTCCAAACCATAACCAAGAGAAAGTCCAATCCAAAACCAAAAATTTTCCAGTTGCAGTTGTAGTAGCTGCAGCTGCAACTCCTCTCCAAATTTGCACACCACTAGTCTTATGCAGTTGTGAGGTGAGAGTAACAAATGAGCTCTAGCGCCCTCTTATTTATAGTCCTTCAAGTGACCTAACTGGGTCAACTTCTACTCGTGGAAGATAATTACTGAATATTACACTTTCTCTTTAGTTGATTTGTCTTCTAGGGTTCTTATCCAACTGTTTAGGGTTTCTCTAGTTTCTCAGAATATTCTAGTCTCGTCAAAGGTTACACATGGAGGTTAATACCTCACGCAGCTACCATGATATCAACATATGGAACCCCTCACAATGTGTTATTTTTTAAGTTGTGGGGACCATGTTATATCGAATATTGCATGAAAGCACCGTGTTAAACCTTCAAGGGTCCGGTGGGTTGATACCCTGGTGGCTTGGTGCCCCGGTGATCCAATATCGCCATATCGGATATCAACAGAGTGGAACATCATTGTAGAATTGAATTCCTAATTAGATAGTAGGTCGGTGGTCACTTCAACGCTATGTCAGCACCATGATAGTATCCAGGTGTCAAGCCACATATCATGTGTCATGTCAGCAAGTATACTGGATTGGAGAAAATGGTGAAATCAAAGCGGTAAGAGACCCCAGTGGGCCAGTCACCCGGTGGCTCGATGCCCCGATGACGCGATATTAGAATATCGGACACTGAAAGAACAAAGTGTATCCATAGTGCCAAAGTCCTGGGGGGGAGATGCTCGACAAGGTAGCTCAGATGCCACATCAATGCCAAGTGTCGCATACCACACATTTCGGCAAATGTAGAGGGATCCCACGTCAAAGTCACGATAGCTCCATGACATAGCCACAAAAGTTTCCAGGGTAGTTCCACATGTCAAGTGTCGAGTCAACATGGCATACGAACAATGTCATGTGGTAGGATAATACTACACCACATTATATCGCATATCGCATATCAGAGAGAAATATTGAAGTTGCATGTTTGAATTTATGGAGGATTGATGGTATGGTAGGTTCGTGGCCCCATAACATGGTTCTGTGGGCATGGTTCCATACCTGATATTAAAAGGTTGGAAAAAAATTGCATTGTGGAAGTCCCGGGGGGGGGGGGTCGATGCCACGACGATGCCACAAAAACAACCACGTATAAGCCACAAGTGGAGACCACATATTAGGGCATGTATTGGTGCCATGTCGTATCGGAGACCAAAAGGTTGAAGGAACAATGTAGTGTTGAAGCCCAGTGGCCTGATGGGACAGTGACCCGGTAGACCCGGTGGTTTCGATATTAAGGGAAGGTTCACAAATTGATGGTTAAGGTTTGATCAAGGAAACTCATCGGATGGATGTTGAGCATTGAAGATGTAGTGTGTGTTCTAAAAGCCACTGAATGAGATCAACTATTGAGATTTGATTGAAGAAATGATCTGACGATTTTTTAACGATGAGGTTGGGTTACTTGTTTTGGAGAGAAGAGAATGGACCGATGGTTGACATCCAATATTGAATTGATCCAATAGTTGTTGAGTATCAAATTTGTGTTGTGACCAGTGAACAGACCCGTGTGATGGAAAGGTAATTGAAATTGTTTTTCATGGAGTAGTTTTACAACCCGATTTTAAGGAGAGTAAGAGGATTTGGAGTTGACTCGATGAACACAAAGTTTTTGTATGTGGACAAATTCTTGGGTACCTGGGATCTATATAAATAAATATTCCCAAACGATTTTGTGAAGTGTGTGTAGAGAGTAAGGAGTTCTAAAATTACAGAACCAAAAGAAGAAGAATTTGAAGCTCTGAGGCTCTAAGGTCCGAGGAAATGAGAAGAAGGTGAATGAAGGAATAAGTAAGGTACAAATGTAAATGAAAGATATGTAAAAATGTAAATGAAATAGATGTGAAGATAAATCTTGGAGGTTTCAGGTCCCAAAGAATGTAATAAAGAGAAATTTAATTGTCTAAGGGAGACATGGAGGTTCAAGGTCTGAGGAACTTATGAAATCAAGCAAATTGTGAATTAGTATAGAGTGTTGTGAAAACAATGTTACAGATGAATCCATCCTAAATATAAGCCATATCTCCCTTGGATCTTCCCTTTATCCAAGAAAGACAAAGGGGATAGACTCTTATGGTTCTCCCTAGATCTAATTATGTGTATCTCCTTTTAACCAAGAAGGGTGTTGAACATACCTTTTGACTGATGGTTTTCCTCATTTATCTGGATCATGTAGATCTCGAGATCTAGCTCTAGATCCTACAATCTTCTCCTTGCACACAAGGAGACAAACAACTACCAATCTACTATTCTTCTAGTGTTAGAAAATTGAAATCTACTAGATCTATCCTGACCTATCCATTGTAAGATCATATCTAACATATATCATTCAACACGAACAATGTTAAAGGGGGGAACCAATGATCGATCAATGAATATAGAAGAAATACATCAAATATTCATACCTTAGATGTTGATTCTTCCTCCTAGTTCCAAGTTCTCGATTCTCCTCCTTAGCCTCTTGAGCTTCCCTCTCTATTTTTCCGCATAACCACTCTCCATTCCTGTATACAAAAGACAAGAAATTCCTATATACCTCTCTACATGGGATTAGAATCCTAGATCTAATTTGATACTAATCAGATCTATAATAGAATGAATCAAATTTAAACATTTATGAATTGAACACAAATGACATGGAGGAAAACCAATGATCTATTGATTGATCATGAATAAATTACATCAATATTACATACCTTGGATGTGGATGCATTTGTTATTTTCTCCTTTCTCCTTTATCCTCCCTTAGCTTCGTGGTTAGGATACAAACCTATGACTTCTGGCTATGATGGATGGACAATCACCTATGCAATTGAACAACATAACAATACTTTTGAATTCTCCTCCTCTCTTTCCCAAGACTTTCCTTTGTTAAATATCTCTTTGGAGGAGTCTTGGGAGAGATTATAGATATTCTAGAGACCACTAGAGACTCAAATGATGTGAGTTCATAGGTCCTTGTCACGAATATACAACTCATCCCTCGCCTATCACCTCATAAGCCCCAAATCTAGAAGTTTTATAGATCCTTGCTTGTTGATCTAATAGTGACTTGCGAGGATCCTCGCTTGTTGAACTACTAGTGACCTATGAGGATCATCACTTGTTTTCTACTATGTGTCTATCGAGGATATCCAAAAGGGATCAAATATTAGGGTGGAAATTAGGGATATAACAAGCAGAGATGAAGTAGCATATTTGTACAGGTGAAAGATTGAAGAAAAGATGTAATATTGCATTATTGCTAGCTTGAGGGGATTGGTGTCTCATGTAGGTTGGTGCCTGCAAATATAGAAGTTGTAGCTTGGTGCCTATAGGGAGAGTTGATTTAGTGCTCAACCAAGGGGATTGATGGCTCCTGTAGGTTGGTGCCTACAAACATTGTTGTTGAGTTGGTGCTCAGCCAAGGGGATTGGTGTCTCCTACAAGTTTTTTCTTGCAAATATTGATGTTGAGTTGGTTCTCAAGAGAGGGGTTTGGTGTCTTCTACATGTTGGTTCCTGTAAACATTATAACAACATGTATGTTCTTGTAAAATTTGTAACAATAGGTTGGTGCCTACTGAATATTTTTGAGGCACCAAAGGATGCCAACAGAGGTTTGTCTTTGACCTGTTGTTGGGCATTATTTTCAAGGCTTACCAAACTATTTTACTCACTGTTTTGGGACAACCACTAAATCTGATATTTATTCCCTGAAAAACTTCCCTTAGTCATGTGATTGGATGCCCATTTGAGGCTCTCTTGCATGGGTTAAATGTATGGTTTAGGCTGCCATAAATATTAGCACATGCATATAACTCAAAACATCAAATACCCTGTTAGGATCTTTAACAACCTACCATATAAATGCTAAGAAAAAATGACAAATGAACACATGATGTTTTTGGTCAACATGACCCTGGAAAAACCCCCATGGGGAAAACCTATAGAGAGATATGATATATATATGGAGATCTCAAAGTAAGATCTACTACAAAGAAATACAACTAGAGAACCTGATACAATAGAAACTCCTCTCGAGATGCTTTGGAGTTCTTAATTTCTTTTTTCATGTTATCCTTAGAAGAGTGCACCCTTTTCCTTGGTGTGCCTCTTCCACTTTCCTTTCCTTGCTTTAGCCCTTTCTTTTCCTTTTCATTGAATTTCCCACTTGTATATAGATAAAAATGAGTAGTAGCGCCCTCTTTCCCTTTTCTTTTGCACACTTAGCCTCAAGTGCACCCTCTCACACAAGGGTTTGCACCCCTACTCCTCTCTTGCGCACCTCTTCTAAATGCGCCCCTAGCTTGGTATTTTCTCACTCTAACACAATTTCACCTCCCTCACTCAAGATAGGGCCTCCAATATCCTTGGTGCCATTATCATCTCACCAATATGCCCCTCTACAAGCCACCTCTAAACAATATGCGCCCATGCTTACTCTCCATGCCATGCACCCCTCTTCTATCAAGAAGGTGCACCCTCCATGAAATCTCCAAGAAAGATTACGCCCTAAACTCCAAGTGTGTCCCTTTCTCCTTGAAACCCTCACTTCCTCTCCTCCCCTTCACTCAACTCTCTCAAGTGAGAATGAGCCTCATCCTTACCATTTTTCCTCCTTTAGCCTCTCTTTGGCTAAACCTAAAATACCAATGGCCTAGATTCAATCTAGCCAAGTCTAATCAATGGGTGAGATCTAATCTCGAAAATCTCACTTAGAAACCCACTTTCCTCAAGTTTCCATAGTTTGTTTGATGTCTCTTAATTCACCCACATTGTGAATTAATTGTCACTTTATGACTTAAGTGACAAATTTCACTTTTTGACTTAAGTGACTAAGTCAAAGTGAAATTAGATCATAAAGTAAAGGTATAAGGGTAATAGTCTCCCCCTTTGTGTTTAGAGACTCACAAACACAAGGGGACCAATTTCCAAGGTACCCAAATCTCAACACTCTCTCTTACCGAGGAAAGTGTCACTCACCTCTCCAATCTTGTCCCTACAGTGGACATCATTTCCTGCTGGAAAATACTCAGAGAGTATGGTTGTACCTTGATCATCAAAAGTGGCCTTTGACTCTGATCTGCTTGACCTGCATGATCTCTAGATGGAAGTCTGTCTCCACCTATCCGAGACCTCCTTTCAAATCAAATTCCTTCTTGATCCAAGCCTTGATCTTGGCATATCACCAAATATCTCTTCCTTGGTATCTCACCAAGGATCTCTACCTCTTGGCATCTTACCAAGAGTCTCTAGCTCTTGGCATCTCACCAAGATTCTCCCAATATTGGCATCTCACAAAATATCCTCACCTTGGTCTCTCACTAAGGGGCCTCCTCCTGAAGAGGAATCTGAAACTAATTTTCTCGTCTCCATAGCCAAGTGTGACCCAAACCTATCTGGTGCCCTACTCACACTCATCAATCTTTGATGCTCTGAAACCCCTGCACCAATTGTCTTTCTAATCAGAAAATATGAGACTAAATTTTTCTCGGATGGTCCAGTCACCCCTGAAAATGGTGTACTCGATAATCGAGTTTGCATCCCATGAGATACAACACTCTCAATCTATGGGACATCCCCAACTTTGTCTACTCACCAACTTTTGGATGGTGTCTCAATTGTTGAACAACAAGCTATGATAGAACACTCCCTATCAAATTGAGTAGAGAACTCCTCCTCCTATGTTGTCGTTGTAGTACCACCCTGATTCTTCTTCTACTTGGGACACTGTCCAACATAGTGCCCCATCTCGCCACAAGAAAATCATCTCACTTTTCTCATGTCTTTCTTCTGTCGCTCATCCTATCCTATTGATTGTTGCTCCTTGGCCCCAACTTTAGGCCCATGTTTGGTCTTCTTCTTTCCCTTATCCATAAGAGCAAGATCAACCTCATCCTCATCCTCACCCTGTTGTTGACTAGTAGATCAAGAACCACGCATGGTCTCCTCCTACACAAAGTTATCCCAAAGCCTCTCCCAATTGGACATATGCTCCCTAGCCACGATGCGATGCAAAAAAATCTCTCACGGTTTGGTAAAGCCATTCAAGGTTATCCGCATCAACTACTCAAAGGGATCTACTATATCTCCAACGTCACCCAACACATCACGAATATGAGTGAACCTCGAGAGGTATGAGGTAATTGTATCTGTCTTCCCCATCTTGGCGCCCTTCAGCTTATCTTGAAGTACCATCTTGTAGTTCTGGTTAGGACTATGACAAATACTACAAAGAGACTGCCACATATGATAAGATTAGTCTTTTCCAGAAATGTGAGGAATCCAATGGTATTTCACCACGTCAAGGATTGTTCTCTTAGCTCTCTTGTTTTGTTTTTGAAACTTAGCAAAGAGAAACACATCTGTAGGAGGTACAATGGGATTCTCCACTATCTCCCATAGCTCTCCCTCATCCAAAATCATCACTATCCTTTCCTTCCACGGAGACCAATTACTTTCCCCCATAAGCCTATCCTCCACCCTCAAAACTTCCACCGCCAAGGCTATCATCTTATGCTAAAAATGATACACTCTAACCAAGCAAAATTGAGCAATTCTGAACAACATGAAACAACCTCAAACACACTAGTCTCAAGTGTGAAAAATGAGTCTGCCAACCAAGTGTAAATTTTCCCAACATGCACGAAATAAGAGGCACTTTAAAATCTGATTTTTCTCATTGTTTCGGATTGTAAACTTGTTTTCCAAAAACAACCAACATATCTGATCTTTACCCCACAAAAACTGCCCAATATCTGCTCCAAAAATCATCCCACTCATCTACCCTTTGGCTCTGATACCATGAATAGTTTTGAGGAACTAAAGGCTCCCCAACATGTCTATGTTTTGACCTCTTGTTGGGATCTAAGTTCAAGGTTTCAAACATGTCCTTGCTGTTGTTTTAGGAAAACAAATAGGACTGGAAATTTGTCCCTTAAAACTGCCTTTAAACTTATGATTGCATGCTCTTTTAAGGTGCCCTTGCAAGTGTTTTTTGTAACCAAGGTTAGCACATGAATAAACCTCAAAACATACAATACCCTCTAGGATATTAACAACACCTACAACTGAAAGTAAATGAGCAAACCATGACAAACATACACAAGAGTTTTTGGTCAACATGACCCTGGAAAAACCCCCATGGAGAAAACCAGTTATATATATATATATATATATATATATACAGAGATCTCAAAGTAAGAGATACTACAAAGAAATACAACCAAAGAACCTGATACAATAACAACTCCTCTCGAGATTCTTTGGAGTTCTTGATTTCTTTGTACCTGCTAGCCTTAGAAGACTACGCCCTTTGCCTTGGTGTGCCTCTTCCACTTTCCTTTCCTTGCTTTAGCCCTTGCTTTACCTTTTCCTTGACTTTTCCACTTGTAGATAGCTAACAATTAGTAGTAGTGCCCTCTTTCCCTTTGTTCATGCAGACTTAGCCTCAAGTGCGCCCTCTCATACAAGGGTTTGTGCCCCTACTCCTCTCTTGCGCACCCCCTCCTAGAAATGTGCCCCTAGCTTGGTATTTTCCCACTCTAACACAAGTGTTCCTCCCTCACTCAATATAGGTCCTTCAATCTCCTTGGCACCATTAACATCTCACCAATGTGCCCCTCTACAAGCCACCTCCTCACAAGATGTGCATGTGCTTGTTCTCCATACCATGCACCCTTCTCCTATCAAGAAGGTGCACCCTCCATAAAATCTCCAAGAAATATTACTCCCTAAACTCCAAGTGTGCCCCTTTCTCCTTGAAACCTTCACTTCCTCTCCTCCTCTTCACTCAACTCTCTCAAGTGAGAATGAGCCTCATCCTTACCCTTTTGCCTCCTTTAGCCTCTCTTTGGACAAACCTAAAAGACCAATGGCTTAGATTCAATCTAGCCAAGTCTTATCAATGGGTGAGATCTAATCTCAAAAATCTCACTTAAAAACCCACTTTCCTCATGTTTCCATAGTTTGTTTTATGTCTATTAATTCATCCACATTGTGAATTAATTGTCACTTTATGACTTAAGTGACAAATTTCAATTTTTTACTTAAGTGACTAAGTCAAAGTGAAGTTAGATAATAAAGTAAAGGTATAAGGGTAATAGTCTCCTCCTTTGTGTTTAGATACTCACAAACACAAGGGGACCATTTTCCAAGGTAACCAAATCTCAACTCCTACAATGATATTATAACATAATTGTTTTTTGGTTTTCTCCCATTTGGGTTTCCACATGAAATCTCTGTGTATTGTGGATTGTATGGATGTTTATTTTGATCATTAATTGCTCATAGCAGGTAAAGTAACAAATTGATAAATATTGTAAGAAAAGCAAACCAATTCTATACCGATTCACCCCCCTCTTAGTATAAGTAAGTGTGCCAACAAGAATGCCACTAGAAAAATATTTGGATGAGAGGTCCAATTGCACTAGCACCTCTAGTTTATATATCTCATGAAAGGTTAATCTAGGCAATATAGCTCTAAAATATCTTCATTCCATGAAATTAGGATGAATGGGAACCATAAGCTTAATTCACATGATATGTTTATGGAAAAATAGGTACAAGAAATCCTTATTCCTAGAAATCAGGGCGAATAAGACACTGCAGCCTAAATTTCACAGGGAAAAAAACATTTTCAATGCTCTCCCTCATAAATATGGGTAAGCTAATGATTTTATAAATATTTTTTCAAATAAACTGACAACTAACCATAGTAAAGAAATACTATAGAAATAATTCGCCTCATTAAAATTTTGAACCCCTTGATTTAGCACATACATGAAATATTTCCCCTAGACTTTTCCCTGATAAGGATTTCCCAAATCGCAAAAAGAAACAAAAAAATACTACAAACAAGCTATGAGTATTACACAAATAGAACCCAATTATAAGATTAAGAAACCTTAACTAGCCTTTTCAATAGAGAATTTATTCAAAAATTATACATTTGCACTCACCACGTGATTTAAAAATATTTGTGAAGAAGGGTTTCACATCTAGACATTGACAAAGCCGATGAGAGCACTAGAATCCCACCTAGTATCAACACCTTCCCATCTAAATCTCCACACACAAAATTATGCAAACTAGGCTTTGAGTGCATGTTGAAACAAGATATCATAGGAAGATCAAGAAGAATGTCTATTTGCAAGGTAAAATCATGATTAGGAGGGAGAAGACTTTGCAAAAGTTTCCCATGGTGACATTGATAATGCCCAATTCATGGAGAATTCACAAGCACACAACCAAACATCACAAGTGACCCAAGAAAAATTCTAATTCGCGGACATAAATTGTGGTGCATGCGGAAAACCATAGAGAATTGACAATTTCCATTGTGAAATAACAAGGGATTATTGCAATTAAAACCACCATTGCAAGCAAGTGATGGCGAAAGAAGAATTCCCAATGAGACAATTAGATAAGAAGATATAATAGGCAAAGAAAGAAGAATACTTGGTTAGACATCACAAATGACACAGGGAAAATACCAATTCTTATAGTAAAACCTTTGTGCAGGTATAAACAAACAAAGAAATACCAATTTGCATAGTGAAAAGACAAATGTGACAGGGGTGAACAACTTTGATGAAGTCACAAGCTTAATGGAGTAATTACCCTCCCACCTATGTACCAACTTGTATGAAATCGAGACAACTCCAACTCGATGGAGTAAGTACAATGCTAGCCCACATTCAAGCCTACACAAAACACTGATGTTGCTTCATCATCATAACCACTTCTCTATATTTCAATGCTCTCGTCGCACCTACAACACAAATCCAACCCTAGATAAACCAATTTCCAAATAAATAAACAAAAGATACAATAAACTAATAAACTATTACCTTGACTATAAACCCCCAAAAAATTAACCTTTACACTCTGAGATTAATAGCAAAAGGCCATCACTACATGTAGACTAGAATTTCATTTCACCCTTGCTCTTTAAACAAAAATTGATTATTTTTACTACTTTTCATTTTATGTCTTGTACAAATTTATAAAATGTTATTTTTCTTTTATTATATGCAAATGCACTAAATTTAAAATTCCCATCCCATCCCAAAATCCCAAAATGTGGACCTATGCCTTTGGCCCTACATGTGTATAAGGTTCCATCACAATCCTTTCCTCTAACTCAATAACAATGTATAAATTACATTTTGGATTTGGCATATTCTCATTTGTACAACAAATTTAGTATGAAAAACAAAGTTAAAACTCAAAATCCTCATTTCCAATGCTTTTGGGCGAAAGTTTCTTAAATATTAGTATTGTCTTGTGAAAGTTTTCCAACTTGCACATTCACAATAGTATGGGGAAACCAACCACGAAAGCCATTATACAAGAATCATATGGTTATTTTAACTGACTTAAAATTCAGACAATTAATTGCATAGAGGAAAAATCCATTAAATAATGAAAGGAAAACATATATTACTTATATATATGAAATTTAGTTTTTTTAATATAGAGAGAATTGAATTTTATTTTAAAAATTTAATAAAAATGGGTTTTCACGTTACAAAATTAATTATATATATCAAATACACCTCGAAAAAAATTCCCCTGAAAAAGGACTTTTAAAATTCTAATGCTGAATACATGTCGCTATATGTGTCACAAGGACTTTTAAAAACATCATAAAATTGAGTTCATTATTTATATGGTCGTATCTTATAAGGATTGAGATCACTAATTAACATTAAATATGAGAATGGTGATAAAATTATAAGCCGTAGTTTAAATGATCTATGGAAGTTTAAATGATCTATGGAGTGATTTTTTTTTTAGTTTTTTTTTTAAATATTTTATTTTCGAAATTTGATAATAAATTGTTAGATTTTTAAATTTGAGTGATTATTTTTGTAAAATTGTTAGATTCATAAATTTAAATGAGTGATTATTTAAGTATAATTTTAGTGTGAATTTTTCAACATGCTGAATCCATTTCTACATTCAAAAATATTTAATAAATAAATTAAAATTATCAAATTGGATTGAACTTAAATCTAAATCGATTTATGTTTTAAAATATTTTCATTGTACGTAAATGGATATCGATTTATGTTTTAAATTATTTTCATATGTTAATGAATAAGAAAAACGTAATTATGCAATGCTTTCGATCTACACCGAAAAGAGATAACAAGATACACGTCATAAGGACATTGGGACGCTAAGGTACACGTCATTAGGACCTTGGGATACTCGCTCCCTAGATTGAGACACGTTCTTTTTTAAGCATAGAGATGAAAATATATAAATGAATAAGAAGACGATGAGATAGAGATCCGTGCCATTATTTTTTACTTTGACAAGTGGATGATACATCAATAAAGTTATTACAATATTTTTGATTACAATATTTGTATTGGGGTTATTTAATTGTTTTAATGAAATGGGTTTATAAAATTATTATTTTTATTGGTGTTATTTAATTGTTTTTATAATATTTTTTATTACAATATTTGTATTGGGATTATTTAATTGTTTTTATAAAATTATTATTTTAGTGGGGTTATCTAATTATTTTTATGAAATGGATTTATAAAATTATTATTTTATTGGAGTTATCAAATTGTTTTTATGAAATGAATTTCTAAAATTATTATTTTATCTATATATAAATTAAAAATAAATTAAAAAAATAACTATTTAAATCTAAATATAACCATTTCTCACCCAATTTCAATCGAATATCCCGAAAAATATGGCCTAAAAAAGTCATTTAGTATAAGTAAAGAATTCCCTCTTCCCGAAACGCGCTGGTCAGTGAAGACTCGCTAGTCACATCATTGGTCAGCCAAGGCTATCTGGTTCACACTTCGGTTTTCTACTCTCCCCTGTCCACTCGAATCACATGGTTTTATTTGGACCAGAGAGCGACAAAGTTATCTGAGCTCCTATATTTTGAATTTTTATACTAGTTGGGAAAATTTGTTATAGGCTTTAATTTTTCTGATTTCACCATTGACGCCGTAAGCGTTATACCTGAGACGAATACAGTAAATTTAAAACTGGTGTCCATCCCAAAGCACAAATTTTCAAAACCGTCTGACGTTATAGAACAGTAGCATAGATCTATTTTCATGTAAAGGTGTTGGTTAAATGTTTTATTTTTTGGGTTTTTTTTGGCGGAAATTAGGTAATGTAAATTTGGACAAAATTGCTATTTTGCATTTTTGGATACATAAATAGATTCATAGTATTGAAAAATCCCTAAAACACTTAGATTATACAAACTTACCCACTCAAATCTGCAAATCTACAAATCCAACCACAAAATCAAACTAAAATACTCCAAGTTAAAACGTTTAAACTACTATCTATTTTAAACTCGAATCTCTCAAGCGTGCAATCCGCTATACAATTGATTTATGATAGTTATTAACTAAATATAACAGAATCACAATTATTAAAATACAGGTTGAAAATCAAGCGCAATACTGTCAAAGTTTACTAAACCCCACTAGGAAACAAACACCTCTGTAAATATTGTCAGAGGCATGAAATATTCATGACGCCTACAGAGATCACAGATCTGATGATACTGTTATGTCTACAGAGACATGATTTCGGAGACGAACAGGTCGAGATTCTTGGTGGAGGATCCGCCCTCGGCCACCGCTGCTCTGGCAAGCGCCTTCAGTTCTCTCACTCTTTCTCTCAATTCCCGTCCCTTTTCTTCCACCATTAACAATTTAACAATTCTTTCCACGCCGTCTCTGGTGACCAGAAAATTCTGGTCGATTCTCTGGGGTGCCTCCAGTGCGATCTGGATCTCATCCACCACAAACTTGGAGTTGAAGTGCTGTTCCGCATAGAGCGGCCATGCAATCATGGGAACCCCCATAGTCGTAGTCTCCAGCACGGCGTTCCATCCGCAGTGCGACATAAAGCCCCCGGTAGCAGGATGCGCCAGGATGCTCAACTGTGGCGCCCAGCCGAGAATGATAATCCCCTGTTTCTTCTCCACCGTACGACTGTGGAATCCCTCGGGGAGAAAGTCCAGAGCCGACGAGAACGCCTTCGATCCGGTGTCCGATGGCGTCCGCAGAACCCACACGAACTTCGCCCCGCTCGCCTCCAATCCGATCGCTAGCTCCTCAATCTGAGCGCTCGCTATGGAGTTCTCGCTGCCAAAAGAAATGTAAAGCACCGACGCCTCCGCCTGCGCGTCTAGCCAGTCCAAGCACTTGTCTTCTTCCGTATTGAGCCCCATCTCGACCGCAGGGGCGATCCTGCGGGGTCGGTCCTCAAACGCCTCTGGAGGGAGCAGGGGGCCGATTGTTCGCAGAGTTCCGTTAACCCTCTGGAAATGCTCCACAAACTCTGCCTCCAGCTCGTAGAAGGTGTTGGCGATGATCCTCCAGCTCTGCTTGTTCCCGCGCCTCTGCCGGAGCCAGAACTGGTGCGTGCCGTTGTCGGTGGTCGCCTCAGGGTGCTCCGGCAGCATCTGAAGGCGGGTGAGACGAACTTCCTTGGGGACGCCAGGGACAACATAACGACCAGAGTCGGTGCGCGGGAGATTGCGAGGCAGAACGTCCCACACGATCTGCTGGACGGACTCTCCGAACATTCCAGATGTGTCGAAGCAGACTCTGGGGATGTCGAATTTTTTGGCCACGGCGGAGGCCCAGCCGAGGAGGAAGTCGGCAATAAGGCAGCTGAGGCGCGGAGCAGCGAGGGAGCCGCTCAGTTCTCCTCCCAGATACCTCTGGAGGAAGCGGTGGAAGGGTTCCTGCAGGCGCTCGTTGCCAGCGAGTAAAGGTGGCAGCTGATGCCACTGGACGCTGTTGCTGTTGACCTTGCCCAGGTCCAATTCGTCTCTGGTGACCTCCATTTCCACCAAGCGGATGTCTAGCCCGCTCTCCCGCGCGGCATCGACCTTCTTCTGCAGAGAAGAGATGTGATGGAAAGTGACAACGAAGGTAACAGTGAGGCCCTTTGCAGCCAGTTTCTTGGCGAGCTGCATGAAGGGAATGAGATGGCCGTGACCCAGAGACGGCAGCATCATCACATGATGACTATGAGCCGTCCTTTCATTCTCCTGATCATGCATACTGGGCGCCATCGATTCAATCCTACCCTTCTTCTCTGCTCCTCAATTTTACAGAGACTCAAATCGGATGGAATGCAAATACAGAGAAGCCTAAAACACATACAAGAATCGCAATAGAGAGGGGCTGTGATTAAACTGCG
>ML806124.1:68476-87410 GCA_009831015.1 Picea engelmannii
TGTGAGATTCAATCTCTTACCTCCAACTCAACGGAATTCAAGGACGAAGGTTGCTCTCATTTTCCTGATACAAAAAAATAATCGAGGACGAAGGTTACTCTCCTTCTCCTATGGTCAGAACTTCATCTAATTCGAGAGCTTAGGTTCCTCTTTGTGATCTTTGCTGCCCTCCCCCTACCCACCACCATGATTCCTTTCTTGCATCCCTCTGCAAGATTACGTGTGGTGGGAATGTCCTCGTCCGTGGTCAGGTCTAAGAGATTTATGGATGGGTGGTTTGCCCCCATCCCCTCATTAACTCATGAGGAGCCTCCCCACCTACCATCCTGATGGGGAATTCATTCAGGGTCAGAGAGTTGCTTTGGTATTTGAGCAAGTAAAACCAGTATGGTACTGGCTGGGTGGAATTTAACGCAACCATTCCATGTCCCTTCCACCACCTTTTTATTAGCTATCGTGGTCTGTTTTAGCACATCCCCCTCCCAACAGTCATGCAACACATATTCATAACATAATTTACATTCATAGATCTTTTATAGAAAGGTCCATCAAATCAAACATTCACACCTTCGAGTTTGCCATGGTCCTTGGCCAATATAGTTATATTTACAGATTGGGGGAAACAGGGTGTTACAATTCCCTCCCCCTTAAAGGAACATCGTCCTCGATGTTCTCTCTACCAATATGATGTGTATGTACAAAAGTAAACAAAATCGGATATGCATGTTTCATTTCATCTTCCATTTCCCATGTAGCCTCATCTGGGCCAAAATGTTTCCACTGCACCTTGACCTGTGCAATAGTTCGGTTCCTGAGTGGGGTTTCATTTCTGTCCAGTATGCATTGAGGTTCTGGCAAGAATTCTCCCTTTGGTTCCACTAGGATCACAGACCAGTAAATATATGATTAGAATCATGTACATATTTCTTCAATAATGAAACATGGAAAACATTATGTGCTTTTACTGTGGGAGGAAGTGCTAGCCTATATGCTACAGGTCCCACTCTATCTAGAACTTCAAAGGGTCCACAATACTGAGGTGCCATCTTGGCACAAGCTCCCATCCTCAGGGAACTCTTCCTGAGCCTAACTCTGAGATATACATGGTCTCCCGTCTTGAATTCTCTTTCTGTCGGCGTAATTTTTTTGTCTGTTCTAAGCGACCTTCAGATTTTGCTTTATCTGAATCACTTGTTGTTCCATTTCTTTCAACATGTCGGGTCCAATAGTGATTTTTTTTACGATATTAATCCAACTAACTGAAGTTTTTCACAACCTACCATAGAGGACTTTGAAAGGACTCATCTTCAAGGATTCTTGGTAGCCGTTGTTGTAGGAAAATTCCACCTGTGGCAGGTAATCTTCCCATTTTTTAGGTAGATGCATTACATGCATCCTTAGCATGTCTTCTAATATTTGGTTCACTCTTTCTGTTTGTCCATCGATTTGGGGATGATAGGTTGTGCTAAATAGTAATTTGGTCTCCATACTAGTCATCAAGGATTTCCAAAAGTTTGAAGTAAATTTCGTGTCTCTGTCAAACGCGATTTCCTTAGGCATGCCTTGTATTCTGAATATCTCTTTCATGAATATGTTGGCAATATATATTACCTTGCAAGTCGATTTGATAGGAATAAAATGAGCGGACTTGCTTAATTTTCCCACCACTACCATGATGGCATCATTCGGTTTGGTCGATGTTGGTAATCCGGTGATGAAATCCATGGAGATGGTTTCCCATTTCCATTCCGGGATTGGTAAAGGTTGTAATAATCCTGCTGGGTGTCGGTGTTCTGCTTTCACTTGTTGGCATTCTATACATTTGGCTAAATAATTAGCTATGGATTTCTTTAATCCAGGCCAATAGAATTGTTTCCTGGTGGCCGTGATCATCTTCTGGTATCCTGGGTGACCAGTATAGGGTCTTTTATGTAGTTCATCCATTATGAACCTCTTCAAGTCATCACAATCTGGAATATATAATCTGTTTCTGTAGGTTAGAATACCTCCATCTAGCATCTGGTAGCCCTCATACTTTAACCTTGTGGTTTATTTCTCTAGGTATGAGGTCACTATCTGGAAGAATGTGTCTATTTCTTGTGCATTCCTAACTCTTTCCTTGACATTCGTCTCACAGATGCTCACCGCTTCCAGGTGAATTGTTTTCATACTTATGTTAAGGGCATTGACCACCTTATTTTCCTTTCCTTTGATATGTTTGATTTCAAAATCAAACTCGCTAAGGAGGTCCATCCACCTAGCTTGTCTAGAATTGAGTTTTGGTTTGTCAAATAGGTGTCGTAATCCACAGTGTTCTGTCACAAGTACAAATTTCTTACCCAAGAGGTAATGCCTCCACATTTTTAAGGCGTGCACTATGGTGACCAGCTCTAGATCATGGGTCATGTAGTTGACTTTGTGCTCATTCAATTTTAGGGATTCATAGTAGACTACGCTTCCTTCTTGCATAAGGAATCCTCCGAGCCCTTCCTTGCAGGTATCTGTGCACACTAAGAAGTCAGTTTCAGGATCGACGATCTTCATCACGGGTGTGTGGGTCAGAAGGTATTTCAAGGATTGAAATATTTCTTCACATTCTTGTGTCCACATGAATTTAGCTCCCCTCTTCTGGAGGGCAGTGATTGGAAAACCAATCTTGGAGAATCCTTTTATAAATCTCCTATAGTATCCTTATAAGCCCATAAAGAATCTAATATCCGAAACGTCTTTTGAGGTAGGCCATTCCATGATAGACCTGATCTTGTCAGGGTCTACTGCTACCCCATCTTCTGAAATGACATGGCCCAAGTAATGTATTTGCTTCTGGAAAAAGTCACATTAGCTAAATTTGGCATAGTGTTGATGTTCTCTTAGCACTTGAAGCACAAGTCTAAGATGTTCCTCATGTTCCTCTCTATTCTTGGAGTAGATTAAAATATCGTCAATAAAAACTAGTACAAATTTGTCTAGGAATTTGCTGAGCACATTGTTCATCAAGCACATAAAAGTGGTAGGGGCATTGGTTAATCCAAATGGTACTACCATAAACTCGTAGTGACCATATCTCGTCCTGAAGGCAGTTTTTTGGATGTCTTCACCCTTGATTCGAACTTCATGGTATCTAGATATCAAGTCAATCTTTGAGAAGATGGAAGCACCTCCCAATTGATCGAACAAGTCATCGATCCGGGGTAATGGGTACTTGTTCTTTATGGTTATCTTATTGAGCTGTCTATAATCTATGCACAGTCGGAGGGTACCATCTTTCTTTTTCACAAACAAGACTGGTGCTCCCCATGGAGACACACTGGGCCGGATATAGCCTTTGTCCATCATTTCTTTTAGTTGTAATTTAAGCTCCACTATCTCGGGTGTTCTCATCCTATAGGGCGTCCTAGATACTGGCACTGCTCTTGGTTCAAGTTCTGTCGAGAAGTCAATGTCCCTTCTTAGAGGTAGACTCAATACCTCTTCTGGAAACACATCTCTATATTCTATTAGTATGGGGTGGTCTTTGAGGCTTGGTTTGTCATCCTCAATTGATTCCAACACTTGTATCGAATATAGTGGACATCCCCTTCTGCAATACTTTCTCATTTGAAGGGCTAATATTGGTCTCACCGAGACAGGTTTATGGATCCCTTGAAGGGTTATCCTTCTTCCTCCTTCACTTACATATTCTAAGGTTTTATGGTAACAACCCAGTCTGGATTTATATGTGGCTAGCCAGTCCACACTAATCAACATGTCATACAATCCTAGGGGTAGTATGTTAAGGGTTTCTTGGGTGGGGAATCCACCCAAGGTGAATTGGCAAGCTGGTATGACCTCCGATACCTTTCTTTTGGTGCCAGTGGCTAATTGTACCAACCATGGCTTGGCATGTTTATGTGGATGTAATTTACACTTATCAACAACTTGAGGAGCTATATAACTCAAATTTGAACCAGGGTCAATTAGAATAGACACTAGATGGTTGGTGATCATACCTTCCATCTCCACCACTGAAGCTTGGTGGTCAGCTTGTTTATTAACCACGACTGCATAAATTTGTGGCATACTCCCGGCCACATCATTGACAGTGGTAGACTCTTGGATGTTGTAAATTCTCCTACTGTTCTATTGTCAGTGCAGGGAGTCCCTCAGTAGATGTTCTTCTCCATAACCCAAACATTTCAAGGTTTCTTTCTTTGGGTTATCAGTCTTTCCGGGGGTTGATCCAAAAGGTTTATTTCCACTCTGGGAGGGGAAATTTTGTTGGTGTACAATTTGGGTCGAAAATCTCATCCTTGAATCATTTTTATAGTTTTTGAATCTTGGGGATTAAAACCCTTTTTTCTGGAATCCCGAGATATTCTTCTGCTTCCAAACTTCACATGGTTCTGGTCGAGGCCCAAACTATTCATAACAATATCTTTCCTTTCAGATAGTGTCTTCTAGGGTCCTTGGCTCATCAAACTCAATCTTGTTCTGATAGTCTTTAGGTAGCCCACTGATGAATCATTGCACCTTTGCCTTTTTTTCTTTTATGTAGGGTACGTACCTCAACAACTCAAGGAATCTGCTGACATATTCCTCTATGGTGAGTTTTCCCAGCTTGAGTTCATAGAACTCTTTAGTCTTTTCATCGAAATACTTTTTTGACATATACTTCTTCCTGAAGTATTTTTCAAACCGTTCCCAAGACAGGTCTTCTTCATGAATTCCTTTCACATTCTTAAGGTCTTCCCACAAAATGGAAGGTTTTCCATTCAGGTTGAAAGTGGCTACTCGGGCCTTCAAGTTTTCTGAGAAGTCGAGGACTTTGAAATACTTCTTTAGTCCAAGTATCCAGGCCTTCACTTCCTCTCCCCTCTTTATCTCACCGTCGAAAGAGGTTGGTTTGGCCTTCTTGAATTCTTCGCGATTATGACTTTTGGAATGGTTTTGTCTCTTCTGTTTCCTTTGAGAATGTGGACTAGTTCTTCTACTAGAAGATCCCTCTGAGTCACCAGTTTTCTTTCCAGAGGAATCATCCGATGCTTGTCCCTTATCTCTAGGGTGGAACTTTCTCGAGGTGCTCTTCCCAGTGTGGCCGCTTAAAAGACCACGTTTCTGTATCTCAGGTAGACTTCGACTCCTCTTTATCTGTCGTCGATCCATGTGACTGGTGTCAGGTCCATGCTGCAGTTGTCTTTGTATGTCAGATAAACTCTGCAGCAAGATTGCATTAATTTTCATTTGCTTCTCTTTCTCTTTTATCAACCTCTCGTTGTTGGCCTTGCAGCTTTGTAGTTTGGCCATGAGACTCCTCACAGTCTCAGTTAGATTCAGAGGTGTTTCTACCTCCCTACTTTCATCAGACTCTTCGTCTCTATTGTGGGAGCCATCCCCCACTTCGTGGCGCATCACCAATCTATACATCTGCAGTTTCCCATGGTTGATCATCCACTTGCATGCAGACAAAACACTTGTTGTTAGCCAACATTATATCCGTTGACAACCAACACAAAATTCATATTCCAGAAATGCATACACACCATAAAAGAAAATGCATACACACGCAGCAGTAAGTTGTCCTTCTCTCTATAATAAAGGCTTAGCCAACCTTTTTAGGAAGAGAGTAAGGTAAGATGTGGCCTCTTAATGTGCTCATCCATGAGCCCAAACAAGTCGAGTGTTGTAACCATGATCTGATACCAATTTGTAACACCCCCACGATGGGAGTGAATAAAAACAAAATTTTATTCACATCTATTGAGACAAATTAGATCTTTTATCCCCTACGAGGGTCCTGCTAACTAATCCACATACCTTATTGAACCCTAACCCCTACTTCATAACTCCCAATCTTCGATTCCCTTGCAAGGATCAGATCTATGGTCCTATGCTATCTCCCAGATATACGGTTGTGATCGTATCACGATTTCGTGTATTAGGGCAGTGAACGTGAGCCGACTTTGACTCTCCGTTCCCTGAAATCCTGATCTCCAGTAGCTCCTCCCTAAACCTTCTTCTCATATGACTATTCACTACGACCGGGGGCTTATTCTTCGAGATCCTCGGGACTTCACGTTTCGTGAAGTTGGAACACAACCAATGCCTACCTTTCTAAAGCGCGATCCCCGAACTCCCAATATCCCTGCATCCATATCAACTGACATGATTCTTCTGTGATCCAACAGTTCAGATCAAATCGGGGTTTCAGGTTTTGCGAGTTCACAAAACTCTACCCTTTGACTTCCTTCATTCAACAAGTTAGCGAAACATTGATCCTTCACCACCTGTCCTCTATCGGTGGACGATTCTGATTACATTGGGAATTTTGGGACTTTGATCAGTCCTCTCTCCTGCCTACATAAGGGTTAAGATCGACGGTCAAGGTAATTCCCGATGGTTCCTGGGATCTACGGTCCCGATTCCATTGCTACTTGCGAAGGCTGAAGGGAGAGGGGTCGAGGCGTTAACGCCTATGCTCCTCTTATAGATCCATTGGTCATGACAGACCTGGGATACTCATGGAAGGATCTCGTCTGTTCGTCTACCAAACAAAAGGGGTACTCCCTTTCGATAACTCGATCCACTATCCTTTCTAAACTCGGGAAACAAAAATAAACCTCTCAGAGCTTCAAGCTTCCATGGCTCTGAGGCTTTTGAAAACTAACTCTTTCTTGCACAGGGTTCCCAGACCCAGGTCAACTGAACCTTCAAATGATTCTTGGGCAAGTTATCCCTACTCTTAGTCGGGTTTCTGGGTAAGAGCTTGTGCGTGTTTTGAAGTCCCTAGGCTACTGACCTGAATGAAGTGCCTTCCTAACTCACCGAGTTAGGAGCTAGGACACTAGGGCAAGGTAAATTTGTGGATTTACCGTAGCAGTAACCATACCAAGGAGCTTGCTCCGAATATGAGATATGATGCAATTCCCTGGGGAATATGCTTTCGAGAGGTTAAATTAGAACACCATGCGAATCAAGCAGATGAGACGATTCTCGGTAGAACGAACCCATGCTCTGGACTTAATCATTTTGTACCTAAACCAACTATGGAATATAAGTATACACATGCATCCATTACTTCTATTCTAAAACACCAGGAAATCCTTCCACACATAAACCATTTATGAGTGTATAAACATGAGCATGTATCCATGATATTTAATTCAATATATAAGGCATAAAACACTTATCAAATTCACAGGGAGTGATGCAACTACAGAGAGCGGTGCTCGTTTCCACCCAACCATAGGCTCAGCGACTCCAAATGGATTTACCACTAGCCACCCCCGAGCTAGACCACGATGCTATGAGATTCAATCTCTTACCTCCAACTCAGCAAAATTCAAGGACGAAGGTTACTCTCCTCCCGATACAAAAAAATAATCGAGGATGAAGGTTACTCTCCTTATCCTGTGGTCAGAACTTCATCTGATTCGAGAGCTTAGGTTCCTCTCTGCGATCTTTTCTTCCCTCCCCCTACCCACCCCCATGCTTCCTTTCTTGCATCCCTCTGTAAGATTGCATGTGGTGTGAATGTTCTCATCTGTGGTTAGGTCTGAGAGATTTACGGATGGGCGGTTCACCCCCATCCCCTCATTAACTCTTGAGGAGCCTTCCCACCTACCATCCTGACGGGGAATTCATTCAGGGTCAGAGAGTTGCTTTGGTATTTGGGAAAGTAAAACCAATATGGTACTGGCTCAATGGAAGTTAATGCAACCATTCCAGGTCCCTTCCACCACCTTTTTATTAGCCATCATGGTCTCTTTTATCACATCCCCCTCCTAGCAGTCATGCAACACATATTCATAATATAATTTACATTCATCGACCTTTTATACAAAGGTCCATCAAATCAAACATTCACACCTTCGAGTTTGCCATAGTCCTTGGCCAATATAGTTATATTTACAGACTGGGGGAAACAGGGTGTTACAAATTCCTTGAGCTGATAAGGTATGTGCCATACATAAAGGATGACAAAGTAAAGATGCAACGATTTATTAGTGTATTACCTCAGTCCTTCTGGGAAAGAATTGAGTTTGATGAACCAAAGACTTTAGAGGACACTATCCAAAAGGCAAGGTATTTCTATGAGCAATTCAAGAATAAGACAAAACCTCATGAGGATTGGAAGAAGAAAAGTAGTTCGGGATTCAATAACAAGGGGTTTAAACCCTCAAGATTTAAGAACCATGAGAAAGGTTATAATATGAGCCTTCCTACTAGAAGTGTATATCATCAGAAATTTCCATCTCATAGTGGTACTAAACCCTTTGGAGTAGCCCCATGTAAGACTGATAACACAAAGAAAGAACCATTGAAATGTTGGGGTTGTGGAGAAGAACATATCCTGAGAGACTTTCCACATAGGAAACATAACAATAGGAGGGTCTACAACATCCAAGAGGCTACCATAGTAAATGATGTGGCTAGGAGCATGCCACAAATTTATGCAGCCTTGGATAATAGACAAGCTGACCACCAAACTTCAGTGGTGGAGATGGAAGGTATGATTTTCAACCATCTAGTTTCCATTTTAATTGACCCTAGTTCTAATTTGAGTTATGTTTCCCCTCAAACTGTTGAGAAATGTAAATTGTATCGAGTTAAGCATGTTAAATCATGGCTGGTACAACTAGCTACTGGAACCAAAAGAAAAGTAACATAGGTCATACCATCATGCCAATTCATTATGAATGGATTACCCACCCAAGCGACCCTAAACATTCTCCCTTTAGGATCTTATGACTTCTGATTGGCACAGACTAGTTGGCTTCCCATAAAACTAAGTTTGATTGTTACAATAAAACTTTAGAATGTGAAGATGAAGAAGGGAGAAAGATAATCTACAAGGGATCCAAAATCCCGTCTCAGTGAGACAAATATCAACCCTTCAAGTGAAGAAGTATTGTAGAAAAATATGTCCTTTTTATGCAATACAAGTGTTGAACTATGTTGAGAACAATAAGAAAATCCTAGAGGACCATCCCATATTAAGAGAGTATAAATATGTGTTTCTAGAAGAGGTACCAGGTCTACCTCCAAGAAGAGATATTGAATTTTCAATATTACTTGCACCAGGAGCGGTGCTAGTGTCTAGAACACCCTATAGAATGAGTACACCAGAGCTAGTTGAGATAAAACTACAACTAAAGGATATGATGGAAAAAGGCTACATTTGACATAGTGTGTCTCCATGGGGAGCGCCAGCCTTGTTTGTGAAAAAGAAGGATGGAACACTTAGGTTGTGCATAGACTATAAACAACTTAATAATATGACCATTAAGAATAAGTATCCCTTGCCAAGGATCGATGACTTGTTTGACCAATTAATGGGTGATAAAATCTTCTCCAAGATTGACTTGAGGTATGGATACCATCAAGTCTGAATTAAGGATGAAGACATCCACAAAACAACCTTTAGGACAAGATATGGTCACTATGAATTTGTGGTGGTGCCATTTGGGCTTACCAATGCACTAACCACTTTTATGTGCTTAATGAATAATGTACTTAGAAAGTTCTTAGACAGATTTGTATTGGTTTTCATTGATGATATCCTAATATATTCTAAGAATAGGGAAGAGCATGAAGAACATCTCAAGCTAGTGCTTCAAGTCCCAAGAGAACATCGACTCTATGCTAATTTTAGTAAGTGTGACTTCTTCTAGAAACAAGTCCATTATTTAGGCCATGTTATTTTTGAAGAAGTAGTGGCACTTGACCTCGACAAGATCAAATCCATTATGGATTGGCCTACCCCAAAGGATGTATATGATATCAGATCCTTTATGGGCCTAATAGGATATTATAGGAGGTTCATAAAGGGATTTTCCAAGATTGGTTGCCCAATCACCTCCCTTCAGAAAAAGGGAGTTAAATTCATTTGGACATCAGAATGTGAGGAGAGATTTCAAGAGATGAAATACCTTCTAACCAATGCACCTGTGTTGAATATTGCAGACGCAAATGAGGACTTCCTTGTGTGTATAGATGTCTGCAAGGAAGGGCTCAGAAGAGTCCTTATGCAAGAAGGCCATGTAATTTTCTATGAATCCAGAAAATTGAATGAGTATGAAATCAATTATGTGACCCACAATCTAGAATTGGCTGCCATAGTACATGCTTTAAAAATGTGGAGGCATTACCTCCTAGGTAGAAGATTTTATCTTATGACAGACCATAGTGGGTTGAGATATATGTTTGATCAACCAAAAATCAATGCTAGACAAGCTAGATGGATGACTCTCCTTAGTGAGTTTTATTTTGAAATCAAACATATCAAAGGAAAAAAAAATAGGGTGGTTGATGCCCTTAGCAAAAGTATGAAAGTGATTCATTTGGTAGTTGTAAGAACCTGTGAAACAAATGTCAATGAGAGAGTCAAAATTGCACAAGAAACATATTCATTTTTCAAGACTGTAAAATCATACTTAGAGCAAGAGCCCATAGGGTTGAAGTATGAGGGTTATCAATTGTTGAATGATGTCCTGCTAACTTACAAAGGTAGGTTGTATATTCCAAATTGTGATGACTTGAAGAGGTTCATAATGGATGAACTACAAAAAATACCATATATTGGTCATCCTAGTTACTAGAAGATGATCATAACCACTAAGAAATTATTTTATTGGCCCGTACTGAAAAAGGACCTAGCTGATTACTTAGACACATGTCTAGAATGTTAGTAGGTTAAGGCAGATCACTGACATCCAACAAGACTGTTGCAGCCCCTACCAATCCCATAATGGAAATGGGAAACCATCTCCATGGATTTCATCATAGGATTACCAAAATTGACTAAACAGAATGACGCCATTATGGTAGTTGTGGACAAATTGAGCAAGGCTACTCACTTCATTCCCATCAATTCAACTTGAAAGGCAATAGATATTGCCATTATTTTCATGAAATAAATATTTAGACTGCATGGCATGCCTAAGGAAAGCATATCCGACCGAGATACAATGTTTACTTCAAACTTTTGGAAGTCTCTGTTTGCTGGATTTGAAACTAAATTTCTATTTAGTACAACCTATCACCCTCAAACTGATGGGTAGACAGAGAGGGTAAACCAAGTGTTAGAGGATATGTTAAGGATGCATGTAATGCATCAGCCTAAGAAGTGAGAAGATTACCTACCACTGGTATGATTTTCCTACAACAATGGCTATCAAGAGTCATTGAAGATGAGCCCTTTTGAGGACCTCTATGGTAGAAAATGAAAGATTCCAATCAGCTGGGATAACCCAGTAGAAATAATTACAATCGGTCCAGATATGCTAAAAGAAATGGAACAACAAGTAGTTCAGATAAAATAGAATATGAAAATAGCTGAGGATAGACAAAAAATCTATGCAGACAGAAAAAGGACCCCTAGAGAGTTCAAAACAGGGGAGCATATGTATCTCAGAGTTAGACCCAGGAAAATCTCCTTGAAAATGGGAGCTTGTGCCAAGATGGCACCTCGGTGTTGTGGACCCTTTAAAAATTTGGATAGAGTGGGACCTGTAGCATATAGACTATCACTTCCTCCCACAGTGAGGGAACATAATGTTTTCCATGTTTCATTCCTGAAGAAATATGTACACAATTCTAATCATATAATTGATTTGTTTGTGATTCAGGTGGAACCAGAGGGAGAATTCCTTCCAGAACCACAATGAATAATAGACAAGAAGGAAATCCCACTCAAGAACAGAACCATTTCACAGGTCAAGGTGCAATGGAAACACTTTGGTCCATATGAAGCTACATGGGAAATGGAGGATGCCATGAAGCATGCATACCCATTTTGTTTACTTTTGTACATGCAGAGCACGTCGACAGGTAGAACATCAAGGATGGTGTTCCTTTAAGGGGGAGGAGATTGTAATACCCCTGTTTCCCCCAGCTTGTAAATATAACTATAACTTGCCAAAAGACTGTGGCAGACTAAATATGTGTGAATGTTGGATTTGATGAACCTTTTTTTATAAACGGTAATGTATGTATTTACTTTATTAATTAAAAATAGATAGTGTTGCATAACTGCTGAAAGGGGGGGGGGGTTGCCAAAATAGATCATGATGCAATGAGAGAGATGGTGAGGGGAACCATAAATGGTTGAGATGAACCCCACCAAACTTGTACCTTATTGGATTTAATTTCTCAAACCCATAATAGTCCTCTGACCTAGAAATGAATTACTAGTTAGGCTGGTAGTTGGAAAACCCTCCTCAAGAGTTAATGAGGAGATGGGGCAGGGTACCCATCTGTAACGCTTCCAGACTTGACCATGAGCTGGGGATTCAAACCCACACAATATTTCTAAGGAAGGAAAGAAAGGACATGATTCATGGGCAGAGGAAGATCTGCGAGAAAGCAGAGTTGAGAGGCCAATCTCCAGAAAATAGAGAAGAGCGCTTGTAGCTCTCGGGTTCGAAGGAGAACAGAGAAATAAGCTCGTTCTAGGTGAAAGAAGCTGCTGGAAACATTTTTAGTCTAAGATGATAAATGGGGTTGACGAGTGACTGTGGAAGTACTCGATCCAGACCTCCTTTCTTGGTACAGAGAAAAATGTTTGCTAAGTTCCCGAGGGAGGAGGAGAGTAACCTCCGTCCCTAACTTTCGCCGAGCAAGAAGAAAGAGTCTCTCTTAGAGCATCATGGTCTAGCTAGTAGGTGGCCAATGGTAAATCCATTCAAGAATGGTTGTGCCTACGGTTGGGTGGAAACATGCACCCCTTTCAATAGTTTCTTCATCATCTGGTTTTCTGATAAGTATTTCCATACTATGCGTACTGGAATTGAATTGATGTTTGAATATACATGTTTATCACTAAACCCTGTATTGAAGGATTAAGGTAGAAATGGTTATTGTTCCTTTGTGAACCCATGATTTTGAATGGTATTTTCGTTTCCTTAGCTTAACAACTAGAGATTTATGGGATGTGGGTCTACAAGAGAGTCAGTGTAGAGTTAACTGGAATACTTAAGTCCTGCCGACCTATCGAATTTACCTTTGCGGGAATACTAAGTTCGAACTTTGTGGAAGGAGGGATCCTCCTTCAGAACCTTAACTTGTGTGACCGAGGGCTCATGTCCATGACCTTACCCAATTCAAAAATAAGAGTTAAGTGTGTACCCATATGAACAAGGTTTGGGAACCCTGTGCTAGGCCCAAAATGAGCTAAGCCTTTCTAGCTTCGGGACTCCGGGAGTTTAGAGTTCCAAGGTGTTATGACCTTACCATTTTCAAATAGGTCGAAGGAAACTCATTTATATGGCCACCCACGAGGTCAACTAACATGTGGCAGTGACCCTATCTATGACAGATGGACCTATCCCATTATTAAACCCTGACCCAGTTACCAATCGTGAAGTAACGCGAGATGCCGATCCAAGGGTATTCGGGAGTCCCCTTGGCAACATATAAAACCTCTTTGGGAGAAAAGAGGTGTTATATCACCAAATTCCCAGAACATCGGAGTCCATTGAGAACCCCTCTTAACCGTCCAATCAACTAGTGGAGGGAATCATGTATGGTACTTCGACGAAGTCCTACTTTGGGAGAATGGAGCTGCCACAATGTTCAAACCCACGAAGGCCAAAGATGCGAAGTAACGAGAAATTTAGACCTAGGGACCCTTCAAGATATTCCCTAGCCATTGGATTTATGCCAAGGTTAGTTCGACGTTGACCACTTCGGGAGAAAGGGGGTGGTAAGCGAGTGGAACACCTAAACGCTGAATTCGTGAAGTGATAAGAGTTGTAGATCAGTGGATCTACATGGATGCATCTCAACCGTGAGATCTAAGGGTATTGGAAGGATATCATTTCAAAGTGATGTGGCACGCTGATGTCACCCAAGGTGATGTGGACCCACGTTTGACATGCCACGTGTCACTTGGATTCGTACATTTCACAGGCCTTATGAGCCCATTAAAACATGGCATGTGTCACCCACTGAAGGGTCCATGTGTCATTTCTTCCTTACTGCATGTTACCCCTTGGCACCTATCCACTTGGCCTATTGGTGGGTGGCGTACTTGAGACCCACCTATCCTTACCTCTACATTTAATACACCATTACGTGTAAGGGTGGACCCTTCGAGAGTCTGGGACATCAGGACTCTGGAGGTTTGGGGTGCAGTGTCATGGATAAACTTAAAGGACCAAAGGCTGAAGCTACTTGGTAATATTTCAAGCTCTTTCGGGAGTTTTGGATTTCAGGATTTCGAAGGATTTACGCACAGAAAGAAAAAGGGGCGCTCAACGTTGAATTGCTGAACGTCGAACTCCCCTATAGATTATGTGTTAAATGAGGATCAAGTCCCGTTTTTGGATTGGACGTTGGATGGAATTCCACCATGGATGTAGGAACTTGGGGATGGTATGAATGAGATGGACCGACATGGGCGCCACATGGTCCTTGACTAATAACAACCAAAGAGCTTCGAAAGACCATAACTTGCAATCCAGAGCTTGGATTCGACCCTGGTAGTAGTCATTAGAAATATACAAATGAGTAGAATAGGATGGAGACCTCAAAAAGAGGATTCAAGATGATTAAAATAATAAAATTTTCGATGCCCCATCCCTAGAAAGGGTACTTAGGGGTTGAGTGTGTTACACAAACTTAGGAAAATAATTACCTAAGTGAGTGTGTAATATCTCCAACGCCCCCCCTAAACACTACTAGGGTGTAAATGATGAAAGGGTCCCGACAACCAAGGCCATTTAGGTACCCATTGTACAATGCATTTAAGAATGAAACACTAAAAAAATGAAGGAAACGGGGAAAACCTCATGGGAACCCTGCCCCCCCCCGAAAAAAAAGGACAATGCATAAAAAATGAATAAGGAAAGACAGTTGCTAAGCAATTGTGTCCTTCACTTCAAGATGATCACATAGGAAGTGGAAATTCTACTCAATAAATGTCTTGGTGAAGATGTTCGCTGTAATACCCTAAGGACAAGCCCTAGCTGAATTGTAAACATGTTTTATAGGCTGGTGGGCCAAGTGATTATAAGCTAGGAGGCTTATGTGATGATTAGGTTGGAGAGCCTATATTCTTAAGGCCAATGAGCCTATTTTTGTATATGTAAACACTCATATCATTAATATAATACATCGTTGCGTGTAGACCGATCACGATAAAAGAGTATGGGGGACTAAGCTTCACTAGGTAGGGAAAGGGAAGGGCTAGGAGACTAGGAAAAAGGGATAAGGTTGAGGGATTAACTCCAAGAGAATATTATATTATTATTTCCTAAATACTATGGTGAGGATAATTATTTTATCCAAGTCTCAATAAAGAGTGAATGAATCACAAGTGGAGAGAAACAAGCTCCAAGAGAGCCATGTGTCAATCATGGAGCATGCTGTTAAAACAACATGATCGTGGAGCAATAAAATAAAACAAATGTGAAAATAAAATACAGAAGATACACAATACAATAGAGACATAGATATACATGGTTCACCCAGTGTGGGATATTCCCACCAGATAAATTTACAGGTCCTTCCTTTATTATTATCCAACAAATGAAGGGATACAACCTACAACACACCCATTGTAACTTCATCTTCTTTCTCTCACAGTCTCCTATCTCATAATACAATATTCACAATGATACATAGCCCCAATACATTTCCCTCATAAAAGAGGGTTGCATTCTAGGGAAAAAAACCTTAACATAACTTCTACCATCAGATCTATGACCTTATAATGAACAGTCTAGATTTACAATAAAATTACAATATACATTTACAAGGCAATTTTTCATTCGGGGGCCCACTTTCCCCCGGACCTCACAGAGGGGGTAACCCCCCTCTGCACTCCCCTACATGGAGGATTGTACATTCTTCCGTGGTGTAAAGTATTCATGGGGTATAAACATGGTTGAAAACAAAGATCTTTGAATCAGGAAGATAATCAGGCTCCACAACCAACAATCTCCCACTTGGAGACTGATCTCAACAACTCCACCACTATTGTATCTGTTGGACTATGAACCTTCTTGGACTTGGAAAATTTCTCATCTTCACCTTCATGCTTGAAGACCAACTGAAATTGAGCAGGAACTCAGTTTCTCCCTAGTTACTCCCTTTGTTAACATGTCTGCATGATTCTGGCTAGTGTGTATCTTTTCCAACTTCAAATGTCCATATTCCAAGATGGATCGTATGAAATGGTACATGAGTTGTATATTCTTAGTATTCGAATGGAAGGCTAAGTTCTTTGAAAGATGAATGACACTCTCACTGTCACAATACAACCTTCTATTCTCCTTCTTCTTTCCCAACTCCTCCATAAACCTTTGTAACCAAATCATCTCTTTACTAGCCTCTATAGCAGCAACACAGTCTACCTCTGTTGTTGAAAGTGAAACAACCTTTTGCAGTTTCGAAATCCAACTTATTGTTGTTCCACCTATAGTAAAAACATACACTGTGGTGCTCATCCTGCTATCTTTATCACCTGGCATATATGAATCAACATATCCCTATAGAATAGTGTCTGAACCTCCAAAACATAATGCATGAGTAGCAGTACCTCTCAAATACTTGAGAATTCACTTTACTTCCTCCCAATGTTCTTTACCTGGATTGTTCATATATCTGCTCACAACTCCCACTGCATGTGCAATATCTAGTCTTTTGCAAACCATTGCATACATCATGCTACCAACTACTGATGAATAAGGGACTTTGGACATGTATTCTAGCTCCTCCTGTGTCTTGGGACACATTTCCTTAGTTAATTTGAAATGGATGGCCAAAGGTGTACTAACTAGTTTTTCATTCTTCATTCTAAACCTCTCCAACACCTTCTCTATGTACTCACCCTGAGATAATGTCAATTTGTAATTTTTCCTATCTCTTGTTATTCTCATACCAAGTATTTTCTTTGAAACACCCAAATCCTTCATTGCAAATGAATTAGCTAATCTCTTCTTGAGCACATTTATATCCTGCATATTAGACCCTGCAACAATCATGTCATCTACATACAATAGCAAGATAATATAACTTCCATTTTATATCCTTTTAAAATAAACGCAGTGATCAGAATGACATCTACTATGACCTTGTTCTTTCATAAACTTGTCAAACTTCAAATACCACTGTCTTGGAGCTTTCTTTAGGGCATACAAGCTCTTCTTCAACCTGCATACTAAATTCTCCTTCCCTTTGACCTCATACCCCGGTGGCTGCTGCATATAAATCTCTTCCTCCAAATCCCCATGGAGAAAAGTTGTTTTTACATCTAACTGTTCAAGATGCAAATCGTCTACTGCCACAAGACTTAAAATAGTCCTAATTGAAGTCATTTTAACAACAAAAGAAAATATTTCATAAAAAACTACACCTTTCTTTTGTGCAAACCCCTTTACAATAAGTCTAGCCTTGCACCGCTTTTTTCCTCCATCTTCTTCCTTCAACTTGTAAGCCCATTTATTCTACAATGCTTTTTTTTTGTAGGCAATTGAACCAAGTCCCAAGTTTTTTTATTTACCAAGGAATCCATTTCCTCTTTCATGTCTTGCTCCCACTTCTTTTTGGTGTCTACCTGCATTGCCTCTTCATAACATTCTGGTTCACCATAATCAATCAACAATAAATAATACAATGAAGGAGAGTATCGTTCAAGGGGTCTACTTAACCTGGTAGATCTTCTAACAACACTTTCAGGAGTTTGAGGTACATGTTTATCCTGTTGTTGTACATTTTGATTTTCTGGTACCTTTGGAGTTTCTTTTTCAGTGATCTTATCAAGCATTGTGTATTCTGGTTTTTCTTTTTCCTGTTTCTTTCCCTGCAACTCATCTTTGTACATGACCTTCTAATTGAATATGACATATCTACTCCTAAGTTTTTTCTTATTTTCATAACCCCATAAGAGATAACCAAAATCATTAACACCGTATCCAATAAAGGTACACTACTTGGATTTTTCCTCAAGCTTTGTTCTATTTTCTTTATCAATATGGACAAATGATTCACAACTGAAAGTCTTCAAAAAATAATGGTTTACCTTTTTACCTGTCCATGCCTCCTCTGGAATTATACCATCCAAAGAGCTTGAAGGTCCTCTATTTATTAAGTAAACAACAATATCTACAACATCTTCCCAGAACTTTAAGGGAAAACCAACATGCAATCTCATACTCCTTGCACGCTCCATGATTGTCCCGTTCATCCTTTCTGACACACCATTTTCTTGTGATGTTCCTAGAACTGTCTTCTCTCTACAAATCCCATGGTATGAACAATAATCATAAAAATACTTGCTGCAATATTCACCTCTATTGTCTGATCTGAGACACTTCAACCTTTTTCCTGTCTCATTCTCAACTAAATCTTTCCATTCCTTAAAAGTATCAAAAACATCTGATTTTTGTCGGATACAATAAACCCAAGTTTTTCTAGTTGCATCATAAATAAAAGTAACATAATAATGAGAGCCACCAAGAGATGATACCTGATATGGTGATCCAAAAAGGATCCATAGAAGGCTAATAATAACTCAGAACTCACAGAGGCAACTCAGAATACTCATAATGGCTCCAGCAGACAGAGAAAGGGAAAAAATTCAAATTTACCAAAACTCAGTGAAAATGACATGATCGTGAAGAGCACGTCACAAGATTTCTAACGGTGCAAATGGAACGTCAAACAGAGTTATGGTTTGAAATATATTCACGGTCAAAGTTGTGGTCAAATAGGGCCAGTGAACAGGGGGACACATCATCATTCATACTGATGATGCCAGCATGACGTCAACAAATGACATGGAAATGTGACATCATCATATGGGCTGTTGAGGTTAGCATGCCATGTGGCAGCACCAGAGGCTTCCACGTGTCACCCACCAATGGGCTTTTCAGGGGTCCATGTGGACCAATAGAAAAGTGCCACGTGGCACCCTTAGGCAACGCCACGTGGTACCACCCAGGAAGCACCACGT
>ML806124.1:94922-107535 GCA_009831015.1 Picea engelmannii
TCCTCCGAGCCCTTCCTTGCAGGTATCTGTGCACACTAAGAAGTCAGTTTCAGGATCGACGATCTTCATCACGGGTGTGTGGGTCAGAAGGTATTTCAAGGATTGAAATATTTCTTCACATTCTTGTGTCCACATGAATTTAGCTCCCCTCTTCTGGAGGGCAGTGATTGGAAAACCAATCTTGGAGAATCCTTTTATAAATCTCCTATAGTATCCTTATAAGCCCATAAAGAATCTAATATCCGAAACGTCTTTTGAGGTAGGCCATTCCATGATAGACCTGATCTTGTCAGGGTCTACTGCTACCCCATCTTCTGAAATGACATGGCCCAAGTAATGTATTTGCTTCTGGAAAAAGTCACATTAGCTAAATTTGGCATAGTGTTGATGTTCTCTTAGCACTTGAAGCACAAGTCTAAGATGTTCCTCATGTTCCTCTCTATTCTTGGAGTAGATTAAAATATCGTCAATAAAAACTAGTACAAATTTGTCTAGGAATTTGCTGAGCACATTGTTCATCAAGCACATAAAAGTGGTAGGGGCATTGGTTAATCCAAATGGTACTACCATAAACTCGTAGTGACCATATCTCGTCCTGAAGGCAGTTTTTTGGATGTCTTCACCCTTGATTCGAACTTCATGGTATCTAGATATCAAGTCAATCTTTGAGAAGATGGAAGCACCTCCCAATTGATCGAACAAGTCATCGATCCGGGGTAATGGGTACTTGTTCTTTATGGTTATCTTATTGAGCTGTCTATAATCTATGCACAGTCGGAGGGTACCATCTTTCTTTTTCACAAACAAGACTGGTGCTCCCCATGGAGACACACTGGGCCGGATATAGCCTTTGTCCATCATTTCTTTTAGTTGTAATTTAAGCTCCACTATCTCGGGTGTTCTCATCCTATAGGGCGTCCTAGATACTGGCACTGCTCTTGGTTCAAGTTCTGTCGAGAAGTCAATGTCCCTTCTTAGAGGTAGACTCAATACCTCTTCTGGAAACACATCTCTATATTCTATTAGTATGGGGTGGTCTTTGAGGCTTGGTTTGTCATCCTCAATTGATTCCAACACTTGTATCGAATATAGTGGACATCCCCTTCTGCAATACTTTCTCATTTGAAGGGCTAATATTGGTCTCACCGAGACAGGTTTATGGATCCCTTGAAGGGTTATCCTTCTTCCTCCTTCACTTACATATTCTAAGGTTTTATGGTAACAACCCAGTCTGGATTTATATGTGGCTAGCCAGTCCACACTAATCAACATGTCATACAATCCTAGGGGTAGTATGTTAAGGGTTTCTTGGGTGGGGAATCCACCCAAGGTGAATTGGCAAGCTGGTATGACCTCCGATACCTTTCTTTTGGTGCCAGTGGCTAATTGTACCAACCATGGCTTGGCATGTTTATGTGGATGTAATTTACACTTATCAACAACTTGAGGAGCTATATAACTCAAATTTGAACCAGGGTCAATTAGAATAGACACTAGATGGTTGGTGATCATACCTTCCATCTCCACCACTGAAGCTTGGTGGTCAGCTTGTTTATTAACCACGACTGCATAAATTTGTGGCATACTCCCGGCCACATCATTGACAGTGGTAGACTCTTGGATGTTGTAAATTCTCCTACTGTTCTATTGTCAGTGCAGGGAGTCCCTCAGTAGATGTTCTTCTCCATAACCCAAACATTTCAAGGTTTCTTTCTTTGGGTTATCAGTCTTTCCGGGGGTTGATCCAAAAGGTTTATTTCCACTCTGGGAGGGGAAATTTTGTTGGTGTACAATTTGGGTCGAAAATCTCATCCTTGAATCATTTTTATAGTTTTTGAATCTTGGGGATTAAAACCCTTTTTTCTGGAATCCCGAGATATTCTTCTGCTTCCAAACTTCACATGGTTCTGGTCGAGGCCCAAACTATTCATAACAATATCTTTCCTTTCAGATAGTGTCTTCTAGGGTCCTTGGCTCATCAAACTCAATCTTGTTCTGATAGTCTTTAGGTAGCCCACTGATGAATCATTGCACCTTTGCCTTTTTTTCTTTTATGTAGGGTACGTACCTCAACAACTCAAGGAATCTGCTGACATATTCCTCTATGGTGAGTTTTCCCAGCTTGAGTTCATAGAACTCTTTAGTCTTTTCATCGAAATACTTTTTTGACATATACTTCTTCCTGAAGTATTTTTCAAACCGTTCCCAAGACAGGTCTTCTTCATGAATTCCTTTCACATTCTTAAGGTCTTCCCACAAAATGGAAGGTTTTCCATTCAGGTTGAAAGTGGCTACTCGGGCCTTCAAGTTTTCTGAGAAGTCGAGGACTTTGAAATACTTCTTTAGTCCAAGTATCCAGGCCTTCACTTCCTCTCCCCTCTTTATCTCACCGTCGAAAGAGGTTGGTTTGGCCTTCTTGAATTCTTCGCGATTATGACTTTTGGAATGGTTTTGTCTCTTCTGTTTCCTTTGAGAATGTGGACTAGTTCTTCTACTAGAAGATCCCTCTGAGTCACCAGTTTTCTTTCCAGAGGAATCATCCGATGCTTGTCCCTTATCTCTAGGGTGGAACTTTCTCGAGGTGCTCTTCCCAGTGTGGCCGCTTAAAAGACCACGTTTCTGTATCTCAGGTAGACTTCGACTCCTCTTTATCTGTCGTCGATCCATGTGACTGGTGTCAGGTCCATGCTGCAGTTGTCTTTGTATGTCAGATAAACTCTGCAGCAAGATTGCATTAATTTTCATTTGCTTCTCTTTCTCTTTTATCAACCTCTCGTTGTTGGCCTTGCAGCTTTGTAGTTTGGCCATGAGACTCCTCACAGTCTCAGTTAGATTCAGAGGTGTTTCTACCTCCCTACTTTCATCAGACTCTTCGTCTCTATTGTGGGAGCCATCCCCCACTTCGTGGCGCATCACCAATCTATACATCTGCAGTTTCCCATGGTTGATCATCCACTTGCATGCAGACAAAACACTTGTTGTTAGCCAACATTATATCCGTTGACAACCAACACAAAATTCATATTCCAGAAATGCATACACACCATAAAAGAAAATGCATACACACGCAGCAGTAAGTTGTCCTTCTCTCTATAATAAAGGCTTAGCCAACCTTTTTAGGAAGAGAGTAAGGTAAGATGTGGCCTCTTAATGTGCTCATCCATGAGCCCAAACAAGTCGAGTGTTGTAACCATGATCTGATACCAATTTGTAACACCCCCACGATGGGAGTGAATAAAAACAAAATTTTATTCACATCTATTGAGACAAATTAGATCTTTTATCCCCTACGAGGGTCCTGCTAACTAATCCACATACCTTATTGAACCCTAACCCCTACTTCATAACTCCCAATCTTCGATTCCCTTGCAAGGATCAGATCTATGGTCCTATGCTATCTCCCAGATATACGGTTGTGATCGTATCACGATTTCGTGTATTAGGGCAGTGAACGTGAGCCGACTTTGACTCTCCGTTCCCTGAAATCCTGATCTCCAGTAGCTCCTCCCTAAACCTTCTTCTCATATGACTATTCACTACGACCGGGGGCTTATTCTTCGAGATCCTCGGGACTTCACGTTTCGTGAAGTTGGAACACAACCAATGCCTACCTTTCTAAAGCGCGATCCCCGAACTCCCAATATCCCTGCATCCATATCAACTGACATGATTCTTCTGTGATCCAACAGTTCAGATCAAATCGGGGTTTCAGGTTTTGCGAGTTCACAAAACTCTACCCTTTGACTTCCTTCATTCAACAAGTTAGCGAAACATTGATCCTTCACCACCTGTCCTCTATCGGTGGACGATTCTGATTACATTGGGAATTTTGGGACTTTGATCAGTCCTCTCTCCTGCCTACATAAGGGTTAAGATCGACGGTCAAGGTAATTCCCGATGGTTCCTGGGATCTACGGTCCCGATTCCATTGCTACTTGCGAAGGCTGAAGGGAGAGGGGTCGAGGCGTTAACGCCTATGCTCCTCTTATAGATCCATTGGTCATGACAGACCTGGGATACTCATGGAAGGATCTCGTCTGTTCGTCTACCAAACAAAAGGGGTACTCCCTTTCGATAACTCGATCCACTATCCTTTCTAAACTCGGGAAACAAAAATAAACCTCTCAGAGCTTCAAGCTTCCATGGCTCTGAGGCTTTTGAAAACTAACTCTTTCTTGCACAGGGTTCCCAGACCCAGGTCAACTGAACCTTCAAATGATTCTTGGGCAAGTTATCCCTACTCTTAGTCGGGTTTCTGGGTAAGAGCTTGTGCGTGTTTTGAAGTCCCTAGGCTACTGACCTGAATGAAGTGCCTTCCTAACTCACCGAGTTAGGAGCTAGGACACTAGGGCAAGGTAAATTTGTGGATTTACCGTAGCAGTAACCATACCAAGGAGCTTGCTCCGAATATGAGATATGATGCAATTCCCTGGGGAATATGCTTTCGAGAGGTTAAATTAGAACACCATGCGAATCAAGCAGATGAGACGATTCTCGGTAGAACGAACCCATGCTCTGGACTTAATCATTTTGTACCTAAACCAACTATGGAATATAAGTATACACATGCATCCATTACTTCTATTCTAAAACACCAGGAAATCCTTCCACACATAAACCATTTATGAGTGTATAAACATGAGCATGTATCCATGATATTTAATTCAATATATAAGGCATAAAACACTTATCAAATTCACAGGGAGTGATGCAACTACAGAGAGCGGTGCTCGTTTCCACCCAACCATAGGCTCAGCGACTCCAAATGGATTTACCACTAGCCACCCCCGAGCTAGACCACGATGCTATGAGATTCAATCTCTTACCTCCAACTCAGCAAAATTCAAGGACGAAGGTTACTCTCCTCCCGATACAAAAAAATAATCGAGGATGAAGGTTACTCTCCTTATCCTGTGGTCAGAACTTCATCTGATTCGAGAGCTTAGGTTCCTCTCTGCGATCTTTTCTTCCCTCCCCCTACCCACCCCCATGCTTCCTTTCTTGCATCCCTCTGTAAGATTGCATGTGGTGTGAATGTTCTCATCTGTGGTTAGGTCTGAGAGATTTACGGATGGGCGGTTCACCCCCATCCCCTCATTAACTCTTGAGGAGCCTTCCCACCTACCATCCTGACGGGGAATTCATTCAGGGTCAGAGAGTTGCTTTGGTATTTGGGAAAGTAAAACCAATATGGTACTGGCTCAATGGAAGTTAATGCAACCATTCCAGGTCCCTTCCACCACCTTTTTATTAGCCATCATGGTCTCTTTTATCACATCCCCCTCCTAGCAGTCATGCAACACATATTCATAATATAATTTACATTCATCGACCTTTTATACAAAGGTCCATCAAATCAAACATTCACACCTTCGAGTTTGCCATAGTCCTTGGCCAATATAGTTATATTTACAGACTGGGGGAAACAGGGTGTTACAAATTCCTTGAGCTGATAAGGTATGTGCCATACATAAAGGATGACAAAGTAAAGATGCAACGATTTATTAGTGTATTACCTCAGTCCTTCTGGGAAAGAATTGAGTTTGATGAACCAAAGACTTTAGAGGACACTATCCAAAAGGCAAGGTATTTCTATGAGCAATTCAAGAATAAGACAAAACCTCATGAGGATTGGAAGAAGAAAAGTAGTTCGGGATTCAATAACAAGGGGTTTAAACCCTCAAGATTTAAGAACCATGAGAAAGGTTATAATATGAGCCTTCCTACTAGAAGTGTATATCATCAGAAATTTCCATCTCATAGTGGTACTAAACCCTTTGGAGTAGCCCCATGTAAGACTGATAACACAAAGAAAGAACCATTGAAATGTTGGGGTTGTGGAGAAGAACATATCCTGAGAGACTTTCCACATAGGAAACATAACAATAGGAGGGTCTACAACATCCAAGAGGCTACCATAGTAAATGATGTGGCTAGGAGCATGCCACAAATTTATGCAGCCTTGGATAATAGACAAGCTGACCACCAAACTTCAGTGGTGGAGATGGAAGGTATGATTTTCAACCATCTAGTTTCCATTTTAATTGACCCTAGTTCTAATTTGAGTTATGTTTCCCCTCAAACTGTTGAGAAATGTAAATTGTATCGAGTTAAGCATGTTAAATCATGGCTGGTACAACTAGCTACTGGAACCAAAAGAAAAGTAACATAGGTCATACCATCATGCCAATTCATTATGAATGGATTACCCACCCAAGCGACCCTAAACATTCTCCCTTTAGGATCTTATGACTTCTGATTGGCACAGACTAGTTGGCTTCCCATAAAACTAAGTTTGATTGTTACAATAAAACTTTAGAATGTGAAGATGAAGAAGGGAGAAAGATAATCTACAAGGGATCCAAAATCCCGTCTCAGTGAGACAAATATCAACCCTTCAAGTGAAGAAGTATTGTAGAAAAATATGTCCTTTTTATGCAATACAAGTGTTGAACTATGTTGAGAACAATAAGAAAATCCTAGAGGACCATCCCATATTAAGAGAGTATAAATATGTGTTTCTAGAAGAGGTACCAGGTCTACCTCCAAGAAGAGATATTGAATTTTCAATATTACTTGCACCAGGAGCGGTGCTAGTGTCTAGAACACCCTATAGAATGAGTACACCAGAGCTAGTTGAGATAAAACTACAACTAAAGGATATGATGGAAAAAGGCTACATTTGACATAGTGTGTCTCCATGGGGAGCGCCAGCCTTGTTTGTGAAAAAGAAGGATGGAACACTTAGGTTGTGCATAGACTATAAACAACTTAATAATATGACCATTAAGAATAAGTATCCCTTGCCAAGGATCGATGACTTGTTTGACCAATTAATGGGTGATAAAATCTTCTCCAAGATTGACTTGAGGTATGGATACCATCAAGTCTGAATTAAGGATGAAGACATCCACAAAACAACCTTTAGGACAAGATATGGTCACTATGAATTTGTGGTGGTGCCATTTGGGCTTACCAATGCACTAACCACTTTTATGTGCTTAATGAATAATGTACTTAGAAAGTTCTTAGACAGATTTGTATTGGTTTTCATTGATGATATCCTAATATATTCTAAGAATAGGGAAGAGCATGAAGAACATCTCAAGCTAGTGCTTCAAGTCCCAAGAGAACATCGACTCTATGCTAATTTTAGTAAGTGTGACTTCTTCTAGAAACAAGTCCATTATTTAGGCCATGTTATTTTTGAAGAAGTAGTGGCACTTGACCTCGACAAGATCAAATCCATTATGGATTGGCCTACCCCAAAGGATGTATATGATATCAGATCCTTTATGGGCCTAATAGGATATTATAGGAGGTTCATAAAGGGATTTTCCAAGATTGGTTGCCCAATCACCTCCCTTCAGAAAAAGGGAGTTAAATTCATTTGGACATCAGAATGTGAGGAGAGATTTCAAGAGATGAAATACCTTCTAACCAATGCACCTGTGTTGAATATTGCAGACGCAAATGAGGACTTCCTTGTGTGTATAGATGTCTGCAAGGAAGGGCTCAGAAGAGTCCTTATGCAAGAAGGCCATGTAATTTTCTATGAATCCAGAAAATTGAATGAGTATGAAATCAATTATGTGACCCACAATCTAGAATTGGCTGCCATAGTACATGCTTTAAAAATGTGGAGGCATTACCTCCTAGGTAGAAGATTTTTTCTTATGACAGACCATAGTGGGTTGAGATATATGTTTGATCAACCAAAAATCAATGCTAGACAAGCTAGATGGATGACTCTCCTTAGTGAGTTTTATTTTGAAATCAAACATATCAAAGGAAAAAAAAATAGGGTGGTTGATGCCCTTAGCAAAAGTATGAAAGTGATTCATTTGGTAGTTGTAAGAACCTGTGAAACAAATGTCAATGAGAGAGTCAAAATTGCACAAGAAACATATTCATTTTTCAAGACTGTAAAATCATACTTAGAGCAAGAGCCCATAGGGTTGAAGTATGAGGGTTATCAATTGTTGAATGATGTCCTGCTAACTTACAAAGGTAGGTTGTATATTCCAAATTGTGATGACTTGAAGAGGTTCATAATGGATGAACTACAAAAAATACCATATATTGGTCATCCTAGTTACTAGAAGATGATCATAACCACTAAGAAATTATTTTATTGGCCCGTACTGAAAAAGGACCTAGCTGATTACTTAGACACATGTCTAGAATGTTAGTAGGTTAAGGCAGATCACTGACATCCAACAAGACTGTTGCAGCCCCTACCAATCCCATAATGGAAATGGGAAACCATCTCCATGGATTTCATCATAGGATTACCAAAATTGACTAAACAGAATGACGCCATTATGGTAGTTGTGGACAAATTGAGCAAGGCTACTCACTTCATTCCCATCAATTCAACTTGAAAGGCAATAGATATTGCCATTATTTTCATGAAATAAATATTTAGACTGCATGGCATGCCTAAGGAAAGCATATCCGACCGAGATACAATGTTTACTTCAAACTTTTGGAAGTCTCTGTTTGCTGGATTTGAAACTAAATTTCTATTTAGTACAACCTATCACCCTCAAACTGATGGGTAGACAGAGAGGGTAAACCAAGTGTTAGAGGATATGTTAAGGATGCATGTAATGCATCAGCCTAAGAAGTGAGAAGATTACCTACCACTGGTATGATTTTCCTACAACAATGGCTATCAAGAGTCATTGAAGATGAGCCCTTTTGAGGACCTCTATGGTAGAAAATGAAAGATTCCAATCAGCTGGGATAACCCAGTAGAAATAATTACAATCGGTCCAGATATGCTAAAAGAAATGGAACAACAAGTAGTTCAGATAAAATAGAATATGAAAATAGCTGAGGATAGACAAAAAATCTATGCAGACAGAAAAAGGACCCCTAGAGAGTTCAAAACAGGGGAGCATATGTATCTCAGAGTTAGACCCAGGAAAATCTCCTTGAAAATGGGAGCTTGTGCCAAGATGGCACCTCGGTGTTGTGGACCCTTTAAAAATTTGGATAGAGTGGGACCTGTAGCATATAGACTATCACTTCCTCCCACAGTGAGGGAACATAATGTTTTCCATGTTTCATTCCTGAAGAAATATGTACACAATTCTAATCATATAATTGATTTGTTTGTGATTCAGGTGGAACCAGAGGGAGAATTCCTTCCAGAACCACAATGAATAATAGACAAGAAGGAAATCCCACTCAAGAACAGAACCATTTCACAGGTCAAGGTGCAATGGAAACACTTTGGTCCATATGAAGCTACATGGGAAATGGAGGATGCCATGAAGCATGCATACCCATTTTGTTTACTTTTGTACATGCAGAGCACGTCGACAGGTAGAACATCAAGGATGGTGTTCCTTTAAGGGGGAGGAGATTGTAATACCCCTGTTTCCCCCAGCTTGTAAATATAACTATAACTTGCCAAAAGACTGTGGCAGACTAAATATGTGTGAATGTTGGATTTGATGAACCTTTTTTTATAAACGGTAATGTATGTATTTACTTTATTAATTAAAAATAGATAGTGTTGCATAACTGCTGAAAGGGGGGGGGGGTTGCCAAAATAGATCATGATGCAATGAGAGAGATGGTGAGGGGAACCATAAATGGTTGAGATGAACCCCACCAAACTTGTACCTTATTGGATTTAATTTCTCAAACCCATAATAGTCCTCTGACCTAGAAATGAATTACTAGTTAGGCTGGTAGTTGGAAAACCCTCCTCAAGAGTTAATGAGGAGATGGGGCAGGGTACCCATCTGTAACGCTTCCAGACTTGACCATGAGCTGGGGATTCAAACCCACACAATATTTCTAAGGAAGGAAAGAAAGGACATGATTCATGGGCAGAGGAAGATCTGCGAGAAAGCAGAGTTGAGAGGCCAATCTCCAGAAAATAGAGAAGAGCGCTTGTAGCTCTCGGGTTCGAAGGAGAACAGAGAAATAAGCTCGTTCTAGGTGAAAGAAGCTGCTGGAAACATTTTTAGTCTAAGATGATAAATGGGGTTGACGAGTGACTGTGGAAGTACTCGATCCAGACCTCCTTTCTTGGTACAGAGAAAAATGTTTGCTAAGTTCCCGAGGGAGGAGGAGAGTAACCTCCGTCCCTAACTTTCGCCGAGCAAGAAGAAAGAGTCTCTCTTAGAGCATCATGGTCTAGCTAGTAGGTGGCCAATGGTAAATCCATTCAAGAATGGTTGTGCCTACGGTTGGGTGGAAACATGCACCCCTTTCAATAGTTTCTTCATCATCTGGTTTTCTGATAAGTATTTCCATACTATGCGTACTGGAATTGAATTGATGTTTGAATATACATGTTTATCACTAAACCCTGTATTGAAGGATTAAGGTAGAAATGGTTATTGTTCCTTTGTGAACCCATGATTTTGAATGGTATTTTCGTTTCCTTAGCTTAACAACTAGAGATTTATGGGATGTGGGTCTACAAGAGAGTCAGTGTAGAGTTAACTGGAATACTTAAGTCCTGCCGACCTATCGAATTTACCTTTGCGGGAATACTAAGTTCGAACTTTGTGGAAGGAGGGATCCTCCTTCAGAACCTTAACTTGTGTGACCGAGGGCTCATGTCCATGACCTTACCCAATTCAAAAATAAGAGTTAAGTGTGTACCCATATGAACAAGGTTTGGGAACCCTGTGCTAGGCCCAAAATGAGCTAAGCCTTTCTAGCTTCGGGACTCCGGGAGTTTAGAGTTCCAAGGTGTTATGACCTTACCATTTTCAAATAGGTCGAAGGAAACTCATTTATATGGCCACCCACGAGGTCAACTAACATGTGGCAGTGACCCTATCTATGACAGATGGACCTATCCCATTATTAAACCCTGACCCAGTTACCAATCGTGAAGTAACGCGAGATGCCGATCCAAGGGTATTCGGGAGTCCCCTTGGCAACATATAAAACCTCTTTGGGAGAAAAGAGGTGTTATATCACCAAATTCCCAGAACATCGGAGTCCATTGAGAACCCCTCTTAACCGTCCAATCAACTAGTGGAGGGAATCATGTATGGTACTTCGACGAAGTCCTACTTTGGGAGAATGGAGCTGCCACAATGTTCAAACCCACGAAGGCCAAAGATGCGAAGTAACGAGAAATTTAGACCTAGGGACCCTTCAAGATATTCCCTAGCCATTGGATTTATGCCAAGGTTAGTTCGACGTTGACCACTTCGGGAGAAAGGGGGTGGTAAGCGAGTGGAACACCTAAACGCTGAATTCGTGAAGTGATAAGAGTTGTAGATCAGTGGATCTACATGGATGCATCTCAACCGTGAGATCTAAGGGTATTGGAAGGATATCATTTCAAAGTGATGTGGCACGCTGATGTCACCCAAGGTGATGTGGACCCACGTTTGACATGCCACGTGTCACTTGGATTCGTACATTTCACAGGCCTTATGAGCCCATTAAAACATGGCATGTGTCACCCACTGAAGGGTCCATGTGTCATTTCTTCCTTACTGCATGTTACCCCTTGGCACCTATCCACTTGGCCTATTGGTGGGTGGCGTACTTGAGACCCACCTATCCTTACCTCTACATTTAATACACCATTACGTGTAAGGGTGGACCCTTCGAGAGTCTGGGACATCAGGACTCTGGAGGTTTGGGGTGCAGTGTCATGGATAAACTTAAAGGACCAAAGGCTGAAGCTACTTGGTAATATTTCAAGCTCTTTCGGGAGTTTTGGATTTCAGGATTTCGAAGGATTTACGCACAGAAAGAAAAAGGGGCGCTCAACGTTGAATTGCTGAACGTCGAACTCCCCTATAGATTATGTGTTAAATGAGGATCAAGTCCCGTTTTTGGATTGGACGTTGGATGGAATTCCACCATGGATGTAGGAACTTGGGGATGGTATGAATGAGATGGACCGACATGGGCGCCACATGGTCCTTGACTAATAACAACCAAAGAGCTTCGAAAGACCATAACTTGCAATCCAGAGCTTGGATTCGACCCTGGTAGTAGTCATTAGAAATATACAAATGAGTAGAATAGGATGGAGACCTCAAAAAGAGGATTCAAGATGATTAAAATAATAAAATTTTCGATGCCCCATCCCTAGAAAGGGTACTTAGGGGTTGAGTGTGTTACACAAACTTAGGAAAATAATTACCTAAGTGAGTGTGTAATATCTCCAACGCCCCCCCTAAACACTACTAGGGTGTAAATGATGAAAGGGTCCCGACAACCAAGGCCATTTAGGTACCCATTGTACAATGCATTTAAGAATGAAACACTAAAAAAATGAAGGAAACGGGGAAAACCTCATGGGAACCCTGCCCCCCCCCGAAAAAAAAGGACAATGCATAAAAAATGAATAAGGAAAGACAGTTGCTAAGCAATTGTGTCCTTCACTTCAAGATGATCACATAGGAAGTGGAAATTCTACTCAATAAATGTCTTGGTGAAGATGTTCGCTGTAATACCCTAAGGACAAGCCCTAGCTGAATTGTAAACATGTTTTATAGGCTGGTGGGCCAAGTGATTATAAGCTAGGAGGCTTATGTGATGATTAGGTTGGAGAGCCTATATTCTTAAGGCCAATGAGCCTATTTTTGTATATGTAAACACTCATATCATTAATATA